>JAXIVJ010004050.1:0-87055 GCA_036785665.1 Chirona hameri
AGCCGGTCAGAGAGGAAGTTCACGGAACTTTTCAATGATCTCGGCTCTCATATACTAGATAAAACGAGATTCTATGACGACCCGACCCTACCCTCCCCCGGTCAACAACATACCTATGTCTAAGGAGCGAAATTTGTTTCTACCACCGACGTGCCCCCCCCCCCCCCTCCCCTCTGAGAAAAATCCTGGCTACGTGCCTGAGCCGGACACGATTATCCGGTTTAACACAAGCCTTAGGCGGTCGAATTCGCCGGATCTAATAAGCAAACACAATCGACAAACAATGTTTTGGCAGACCTCAAATGCAGATGCGGGCAATATTCTCGACGGTGGCAGGTTACAGGCGCGGATCCAGGATTTCAGTCAGGGGGGGGGGGGCAACATACACAAAGTTGCCGCCCTACGGGCGCGTTTGTAAGGCACGACATGGGCGCGACCCGGGCTCAGGGGGGGGGGGGGGGGGCGGGAACCCTAGCGCCCCCTGGATCCGGGCCTGGGTTACATGTATATATAAAGTAAGTCTGTCTCGCATCGTCTTGCGTTGCGTACTGGCAAGTGGCAATATGTCCGACACATTTTTGAGACGAGGATTTCTGTTGGTGGTTCTATCGGCATATCGCCATGACTGCTCACATGCAATAAAAAACGTATTATTCATTTTATTTACTAGTAATGTATTAATTAAATAAGAACAAAGAAACGAGAACCACGCGGGCTTTTCACTAAACCCACATACGTGCGGGCTTTAATTTCTCACACCGGACACGTGGGCTCGGATAATGGCAGCTCTAATGGCTTTCGCCGGGGTCCATATTTTTTTTTAAACTCAGAAACGATAATTTTAACATGATTTATTTTACAAATATTTTTTACATATTTTATCATTCCAATTTCAATAATGGCATTAAAAACAAATGTTTATTATAATGCTTTCAATACACTTCAATTTTTCAAATACCCTTGATTGTTTACGGCAGCAACGCAAACTGCGCCGGCGTAAACAACTCCGTCGGCACCTTGGTAAAACGGACTCATTTACGGTGCGTAACTTTTGATGGCGTAACTCACGCAATTCGTAAGTTACGCCAAAAGCTTTATGAAACGAGGCCCTGTAACCTGACTGGATTTCAGCTTTTTCGACATAACCCTCCAAACAACCGCTTATGAGGAACATGTCTAGTCTGGCCTGCATAGTCTGGCATAGTCTGGTCTAGTCTGGCCATAGGACTCCCTACGCGCCATGTATACCTTCTAACCTCAGGATTTCTTTCTCGATATATGTCTATCAGTCCGTTTTCAGACATCATTATTTTTACAGCTTCTCTTGCCCGGGTGTTATTTTCCCGCCTGTAGTTAAAATTGTCTATATTTGTATTTAGTGTTAAGTTAAATTTTGACTTACTGATGCCATAGTTGTGACCAGTATAGGGGCACATAGGCCAATATTGTCATAATCATCATCATAATACTTGCCCAGATGACAAAAGTATGCTCCAACAATTCATAGAACCCAACAAAGGCATGTGATTGAGCAGCAAAATTATGTCCCTCCTTCAATTGTCACAATGTAATCAGTAGTAAAAATAGTTGTGCAGAGCAGAGAACTTCAATGACACCACCATTGAAGTTCTCTGCTCCCGTTCTCATGACCAGAGCAAAAACTAGAATTACATTTGGATAAAATCGAAAAAGATGCTGATTTGAGGCTGTTCCCAACATGTGGTGGTTCACAATCTTGAGTATCAAAAGATAGTCATCATAAATAATACGCACACTACTATATTATAACAGTTCATACAAAAAAAAATGAATATCCATATGGATAAACAAGTTTGACCCTGCCCTCATACTTGCTTGAAAGCCAAAACGCCAACAAGCTCAAATGATGGATACGTACCGCTTGGCCTGAAAGAATGAGCTGATGGAAGATTGTTTACTTTTAGCCCATTTCATTGTTGCCTTCCAGTTCAGATCTTACAAAATTAATGCCAACTGATGCAAGGCTATGCCTATGGCTAATACTCTAGATATAAAATACGGAGGACCTCTACACAAGCGGAATTCAATTAAATCACAAACCACAACATCAAGTTTGCACGTTGATTTTAGCCAGAGCTGAATTGAAACTTGCGCGCCACTTCCGCAAAAAACATCTGGCAGCCAAATATTGCTGCACACAATTTGGCAGTACATTAAGAAATTTTCTTTAAAAATTACGTTATTTTGATGCAAAAACGAAGTTTTTTAAAGAACAATAAATATCAAAGTATTAATTCTGGAGCATTTTTTTTACACTGATTTGTTTACGGTGACCAGGAGTTAAAATATGTTCTTATACACATCTTTCAGGGTGGGCAAACTTTCGTGACTGGGGGCAATTCTGCTGACTGGGGGGCATTTGCCCCCCTCCCCCAGTTAACATGTTAAAATAGGCCCTGGACTCATTCATGTAAACATAAGTGAAATTAGATGAGTTTTAGAAACATGGTAAGGGAAGATCATTGAGACCGACTGTACATGACGCTTAGTATACTAAGCGTCATGTACAGTCGGTCTCAATGATCTTCCTTACCATGTTTCTAAAACTCATCTAATTTCACTTATGTTTACATGAATGAGTCCAGGGCCTATTTTATAACTTCCGAACGGAGAGAGATAAAGAGACACCGTAAACAGTAACGTGTTGCCTGTCATAAGGACAATCCAAAGGCATCCCATTTTGAGTATCTAGGTCAACTGGTGACCGTCGGGGTCAGGTCAATGGCCCTTTGGGGTCTGATATGACCTTGACGAAAAGGTCATAGGTGACGATCTAAAAATCGTAAACACTTCAAATTTTGACAGAATACGTATAATTGTTGTAAATTCAGCTAATGAAAACTTCAGCAAGATGCGCACCATGTGTAACAAGTTATTCAAGGAAAACCTCAGGGGGAGGCTGTCAGCCCCCCGTAGGGCGAGGGTTAACCCGGCAGTCACTGGGGTATATTCTGTAACACTACTCACTGTGGGGGGCTTTTTTTAGCCCCCCCTGGTATCTTCAGAACTAATAATCGCAGCGGGACGCACAAGGCGGCATTCGAAAGCGCTCAATGATATAAGCCTAACGCAAACTTAAACATGTCAAATTAAGGTCACATGTCAGGTCGCGGTCAAGTCAAAGTTCAAAATCGAGGTATTTGAGTTTATGGACAATACTTGCCATCCATGGCCTTCGATTGCGCCTATAATCACCCAAAGTGCTGTATGATACATATCCCACATGAGTTAAAGTGAGATTGTTGCAAAAGATCAAGGTCAAGGTCAGGTCACAAAATGTCACTACACACAAAATATCTACGAACGTCATGCAGCACATGTTTTATGGATGCTTTTACGCGTATAATTCGATATTGGTAGTCATTGTACCACCTGACTATATTTACGTGAAGTTAGTGTCAAGTTCAGGTCAAGTTCAGGTCACTGAAGGTCAAAATTGGAAATTGATAAATCGAAATGAAAAAAAAAATTATATATCGGTTGTATCTAAAAAAAACAATGCTGGCATTTATTTGTCTGTATCCTGTCAATAAAAGCCAAAAAACGCAATTTCAAAATATGACGTCATGATTTACCGATACTTTATATGCCATGACAGTCAAAAAAGATGATATCATTTAGAAATTTGGTATGATAGTTGCCCATATGTCGTTATCTGACATATATTCTGGTTTTTCAATATCTTTGAACAATTTGATTTTGTGAGCATTTTTTCAAAAAAAAGTTTTTTATTTTTTTGGGGGTAAAAAAAACAAATTTTCGAAATTTCGAGATTGCTGGTTTGTAGCCCTTGTAATTGTCTACCTTTGATCTTTTTTCGATTGCATTTTGCTTCAAATGCGGCATTTGTACGGCCTGGCAAAATTTAGCCGATTTTGGAGTCAAAATCGTGTTTAATGACGTCACCAAATTCACTATATCTCGAGAGAAAAAAATCTGACGAAATTTGTTCATTTTTTCTCTCAAAAGGTGTAAAAATGATGCCCGGAAAGGTACTGAAATTTTAGCGTCGATATCTGCATTAGTTATTGAGATATTCCTAATATTCCTAAGGGGGGGGCTAAACCCCCCCCCCCCCCCAGTGACTCGCGGGTTAATCACATAATTAAGGCGTGCGTGTTCTTTGGGTTTCTTAGTCGCGTTAAATACAACCCATTCTGTCACTCTTTGAATTCATCGCAATATTTGTATTCATAAGATGCGTTGACTCCTGCAACACTCCTGCGGCAGGAGTGTCGGCAGGAGTTCAACGATATTGCTGTAGTGATGCTACACAAGATTCACAGAGCAGATAAAACATGACAATAAAAAAACTGAGCACTGCAAACACTTGTCACCAGGTAGAGAATCCATGTTCTCGGATAACATATCTACTCATCTTTCAGTTTTCACAAACACAAAAGCTACCGCATAACCACATGTAAGGAGGTTTTATGAAGTATTTTTACCGTTGACCGGTCTAAAAATCGGTTTTTCCGTAACCACAAGGTAGCGTGTCTAGATCAAGTGATGACGACAGCTAATCCACAGACCCTGACCTCTAGATGACGACAGCCAATCCACAGACCCTGACCTCTATTGAGGAAAGGTGGGGAGGGTGAGGTGAGGGAGGGGCAGAGGATCAGCTGATGGTCAGCTGACTGCGCTCCGTGTTCTTAGCTCACCGGTCAGCGCTTTCCGGAACATCCATGTTAGGGATGTAATATGCTGGCGTGTAAGGGGAGATTAATAGAGAGATTACTATTTACCTACAGTCGGAGCAAAAAGGAGGAGTGTTGTAATGCAATATGGCGTAACGTAATGGAAGTGAAGCTCCTTGTGAACAGCCGAAAGTATCAGTACCGTTGTTGGTTGTGGTGGTGGTATTATATTTTCTTGTTATACTGATGTGTTTGAGTCGGTACGTTTTTTATGGTTTTGATCGGTACGGTATGATATTCAGGTTTCCTTGGCTAAGAAGTTCCTCATCCCTGAATTGAGGCGGCTGTTTTGCCATCAAACTAGTTTAAAAAAATATAAAATGGAAGTCGTGTGTTCGTTACTTCCGTACTCGTGGCATGATTGGCATGGACAAATAAATGGAAATTAAACACGTCTGTTCAGCAAACCACTATAAACGGTCACGCCCAGTTGGAACAGCAAAAGCAGCCTTGCTTCTTGACGTATTAAATGACACTTCGTTGTTTTTCCTGCTCTAAAAGTCATCCGTTATTATGTATTACACCACGAGTGAGTATAAATATGCAGTTAATCGACGAGGCGAAGCCGAGTCGATTAACCCGCGCGGCGCTGGGGGGTAAATTTTACCCCCCCCCCCTTCTCCCGGATTTTCTCCGTAACTTGAAAACTATGACAGATATCAAAATGAAACTTTCGGTACCTTATGGTACATCAATTCTACATCTTGTGTTACATTTTTTTTTTAATTCGTGAGAATTTTGAGGAGATAATGACGTTTTAGTGACGTCATGTCATGTCATTTTTGGTGAAAAAACGTTAAATGTTTGAAAAATCTTAGAAAATAGCCTGTTGATGCAAAACGCAAATAAAAGGCGTTAAAAGAAAGCAAATAACATTGTCTTTAACATGGCTATCTCAGATGCTCAAAATTTTGGGTTTTTTACCCCCAAAAATGCAAAAAACTGATTTTTGGGGAAGAATTAACACAAAAGTTTTTTTTAAAGATTTTCAAAAAACCGGAAGATATATTAGAGAACCGAGTATGAACGATGTTCAAACCAAATTTCGAAGCAATTTCTTTATTTTTGACTGACTTATGGCTCTCTAAGAATAAGTAACTCATGACGTCCTTTTTTAAATTGCGTTTTTTGGCCTTTACTGACCAGATACCGACATATAAATGCCACCACTGTATTTCGAAGACAAAACTAGTCTAGAAACATGCAATGTTTATTTAGATTAATCAATTTCAAATTTTGACCTTATTGTGACCTGACCTTGACCTAAGAACAATTATATGGTGTCAAGCTAGGAAAATGGCTGCTTCTATCGAATTATACGTGTAAAATAACCCATACAACATGTGTCGCATGGCTTTCGTAGACCTGTGACCTTTTGTGACCTGACCTTGACCTTGACCTTTGTTTAAAATTTCACTTTTACTTATGCGAGAGATGCATCATACATTTGGGAGCACTTTGTGAGATAATAGTTGCAATACAAGGCTTTGGATGGAAAGTATAGCCCAAAAACCCAAATACTTACATTTTGACACTTGACCTGACCGTGACCTGACATGTGACCTTATGTTAATATTTTCGGGCTTGCGTTAGATTCTTCTCACTGATAGCTTACGATCCCCGCCTTGCGCATCTCGCTGCGGTTATTGGTTCGGAAGATACGAGGGGGTAAAATTTACCCCCCCCCCCCAGCGCCGCACGTTCGGATGGAGACCCCAGCGCCGCGCGGGTTAACGCATCTTTATACTCGCCAGTGGTGTAATAATGTTGTACCATATGCCGAGATATCCTTTCAACATTAGCACGTGCTTTTGGGAAATGCTTTCGGCCTGCTGCGGCTAGTGTTGAAGGTATCTGGGAAACGATTTGGCCCGGGGCATTTTTAGTTTCCCAGACAATTATTTAACAGAATATTCAGAGCGGAAGTGCCAAAATCACACATACATATTTGCTATATGTATGATTACTGGATTTGTCGAATAAACTCTGTGACTCGCCTTAAAACATTGTTGCACTGTCACATACGTAACTATTTATTGTATTAAATACAACACACATACATATTGATGCGCATATTACTCGGATATCTGACGCCAATAACATACGGCAAAACGAAATCGTGTGCAGACAATGAATAGCACTGCGTAATCATACTTGTCTACTGTATACGTATTCATCTTGATTATGGGCATAGTTTGTGATTCTTTTGGAAGTGGTTGGCGGCTGAAAGCATGCAATGAAAGGTGATCACTTCATAGTGCCCGCTATTACCCTTCATTGCTTCCATCGATAGAAGGGCACACGAGTAAGGTGAGTTTCGTTTTGCACCACTCCAGAATAAGTACTGTTCTGTTCTTTGCAGTGTTCTTGAAGTAGTTTGATCCGTTGCTCCATTATTTTTCCTCACAGTAGAGTATCTGAATCGCGACTGGATTATATTAGCTTTCTCTTCTCTCTTATCGTGTTTCTCTTTGTTTGGAGGTCTTGATTATTGGACATTCGGAAACCCAAATGCAGAAAAAAGGCCTTGATATACGAATGTCACAGTGCGTACCTAATAGGCTGATTAAATACTTGAAGTTCAATAGATCCAATCTGTAAAAGTACATACACGGCATATGGTAAAATAAATACCTCCCTTGGGCCGGCAGTTTAAGTCCTCGGTCATCCTGAATTTTGTTTGCACTCGCCCTTATACGGGCTCGTGCAAAAATTTGTCAGGCTGACCTCGGACTTAAACAAACTTTTTCCCGGCCCCGGGAGGTATTATATAATACCACGCCCCGCTACGCTAAACAAAATCCGCACCAGCAGTGATATATTTTCGCAATATTTTCGCATTCTTAGCTCAGCTTTGTTACTACCAGTACTCAGAAGTATATTGGTGTAATTTAAACAAATTTGTCAATATTTACTAAGAATCGGTTGGAAATTTACTAAAGCCTCACCCGAAGATTTCACAGCCGTGGATTATCAGGCTGATAATCACCATATGGTGATTAAATTCCGAGTTAACTGACGGTCAGTTAAAAAATAGCTTTAGCACGTGATTCAATGGCAAAGAGAGATATCGGCGTGGGATAAATGAATATATGTATTACTAATTCTGTTATTTGTATTAATTTTGTACTACTAATTTTATTAATTTGTGTAAATCGATCGATTGGCTCCGGGAATAATCGGTCTAAAAATATAATAAATAACGCAATGCATGGGCATTGCGTTTTGACTAGTTGTTCGTCACAAAATAAGATGTGCTTAAGTTTCCTAAAGGGAAATAATGGCCTTTGATTTTGTTAGCAACAATTGCTTTGGCTACCGTTATAATATTACAATGATGTGATCTAAATTTAGGAATTAAATAAAATTATTCTCTAATTCAAAGTCGGAAGTTTGGAAAAATGAAAAGCAAGTACGACTGAGAGCTTCAAATTGATATATTGACACATTGGCTCACCTTATCCATTGGCTGCTTTTAAGCAAAATACGTTGTTAGCGCTTTGCGATGGTAACAACGGATCTTTCTTAAAAGCAGCCAATGGATAAGGTGAGCCAATGAGTCAACATATCAATTTGAAGCTCTCAGTAATGCAGTTTGAATGCATATATTGTCGTTTCTTAATTCGCCGTCAAACATACGCTATAAGAGGCGAAAATAAGCCTGACCTTAGTGTGTACCATAGCAACTGCGGGTCCAGCTGTACATAAACCGGACCTTAGTGTGTACCATAGCAACTGCGGGTCCCTGTACATAAGCCGGACCTTAGTGTGTACCATAGCAACTGCGGGTCCCTGTACATATATTTCTTAAGCAGTCCATGTCTCATGATCGGTATTTTCCCTCCACTATTGGAAAGCGCTTTTGTATCAATCTGTTCAACGTTGTTGAATTGGCACTTCTAAACAAATCGGGACACTAAATAGGTCGCCGTTGGGCGCAAGAGTGAACTTCTGATTTAAATTGCCAGTTTTTCAATGATTGCTATTTTGTGTTTGAAAAATGGTTCTTTATCGTGATAAGCTAAAGCATAGTGCTATATACAGCCAGAGACAAAACTATACAAAACTCCTAACGTTGAAAATAAATGAACCAATTTTCAAAAGTTGAGGGTCGCAACCACTAATTAGGGCCCAGGGGTGGTAGAAGTGCTTTGAGTGGCTCCGACTAAAAGTGGCACATACAAAAATGACCCCTGCACAGCTGGAGTCATTTGTTTACTTCACATTAATATCCTAACACCTGGCTGCATGCTCACATCATCCCTATATTTTAACCAGCGCCGTGCCGAGGGGGGGGGGGGGGGGGTTAGACACCCCCTCAGGTTTTTCGCAAATAGCGGAAGAACAGCGAAACGAAGCGCCGCCATTGTTGGCACAGCTGTTTGTGCATCAATTGTCCACATTATGTTTTTGAAAAATCATCGGGTCATCTTAGGTCAGGTCACCAGACCAGGTCACGTGACCCCACCTCCCAAAAAACTTGTGGTTGTACCACTGTCACAGTTTTGGGATGATCGGTTTTACACTTAACCCTATTTGTAATAGTGTTGCGGGAGCGCACACTGAAACTCAAACGTCTTCTCGTACTCTGTATTGGGCGTACACAATGATAACAGCCGGTCGCCGTGACCGTCCTCGCCCGAATCCCCGCCGCGCCGCTCCCCGCTCCGCTCCGCTCCGGCCCACCGCCAGAGGCGGATCACGTGACCCGGTGTCGGGTCAGCGGCCAAGGGCGGCGCCAGGCACGCGGCGCCCGGCGGTGCCAGGCAGCCGCCGCCCGTAACACCCCTCCCCCTTAAACGAAACATGCTCTTATTAGGGCAGTACACTGATACAGTGCAAAACACCAACTCAATGAACAGCACCGGAACACCCTCGTACTCCCCAACCTCCACCAAACTAACAATAGCACACACGTAACAAAAACACATCCGAGGCGGCCTCCGACCGTGCGACACCTACTCCTCTCCGAGTCTCAGCCAGCCTGGCAGCCACGGCAAGAGACGCTGGTAGCCTAAGCCGCTGAGGTGCACTTCATCCCTGGTGAAGAACTCTGGTACCAGATGGTACGTCCGCCGCCGACCCTCCCGACGACAGAGGCGGCGGCCCAGCGGGATAAATTCCGCCCCCGTCGCTCGGCCCAGTTCGCAGAGAGCCCTCTCCAGCCATAAGGCCGGCGTGCTTTCCCACATTCGCCCCCTGTCATGAGACGGTCGGGGCGTCGTGCCCAGCACAGTTCCCCTACCCCCAGCTCCTTGATCCTGTTTACGGCTTCATTAAGCCATGTCACTGTGGCCAGGGCAGTGGGCACATCGAAGCTGGCGCCCCTGGGGTAGACGTCATTGCCCCCGAGCCACAAAATGATCTGCGCTCCGGCACGGTCGCTGGCGTCTATCCTCTCCAACCACTCCATCACCCACGACAGGCCTACACCCACCCAACGTTGGAGTGTGAATCCAGGAACCGCCCGGGTCGACAGCCGCCAAGGGAGGCCACACCGAAAGCCCGCCCTGCTCACCACCGAATCCCCGATGAACAGCACGGCGGACCCCGGCGGACCAACCTCCGGCATACCGCCGGACCCCTTAGCTGCATCATCCCCGGACGGGACCGGCAACACATAGGCGACCTGGCCTCCTGCCACAGGCTCCTCTCCTTCGTCTCCTACCTCCTCCATTGTTCCCAGCCGCCACTCGTCATCGCCGAGAAGCTCGCGCAGAATGTCAGCCGGGTCACCTTCCGTCGGGATCTCCGCCAGGGCGACGTCCGTTGGTGACTGAGGCTGCGGGTAGTCTACCTCGGCAGAAGGTGCAGCCGCTGCCGGCGGTGTTGCCACCACCGAGCCGCTCCCCCTCAGTTCCGTTATGGCGTTGCGGAGCTCCTTGGTTTCCAGCTCTCTCCTCGTCCTCTCCTCGTTGAGCGCCACCCAGAGGCGGTCCAGCTCAGGGTCCCTGGAGTCCATCTGAAAAGCTTTTATTGACTCATTACATGTTCCACCTCTTTTGGCACACAATGACCTATGCATACATCAGATATGAGCAAATACACCGTATACTATTACGTCTTGCACCAGAATACACACATCCCATATGCACGATCGAACTGAAGCACCAGATATCAGACCCCGGTTCTCTCAGTCTCCCGCCTGGTAACGCTCAGGCGGCCGCGAAACCCGCCCCGACCTCGTTATGTATGGCGCTGAGGGCACTACCTCCCTCTGAGCGTTCCTGGCCTGCCCATCCGGAACTCCCTTGGTTCCCATCAGCAGCATGAGGAGCACATGTACGTTGTGCTGATGCCCCAAAGCGTCCCTCACCCTTCCCTCCCCCGGGACCTCACCGTCTCTGGACCGATTGCAAGGATCAGGAGAAGTCAACTGTGTCGGGTCGTTCAGTCGGGGGATGAACCACTTCAGGTCGTTGTGGTGTACACGGCGCGTCTTACCATTCCCATCTTGCACTTTGTACGTGACCTCCTTTCCTGGTGTCCCTCGCTTATCGATGATGGTCACTGGCCCTTTGAACGGCAAGCCCAACTTCGGTTTTCCACCTACAGCAGCGGTGTAGTCACGTACCCATACTCTCGACCCTATGGAGTACGCAGTGTACCTCATCCTGCTATCATGGCGAACCGCCATTCGAGCAGCCGCTCTGGACGAAGCTGCCTTCACTTGTACAAACGCCTGTCTCATGGTTTTCAGCCGGCCGTTCAGGAACGTTTGGGCTGGCATTATAGCGTC
The DNA here is from genome assembly GCA_036785665.1 of Chirona hameri. Classification (NCBI taxonomy): domain Eukaryota; kingdom Metazoa; phylum Arthropoda; class Thecostraca; order Balanomorpha; family Balanidae; genus Chirona; species Chirona hameri. The sequence continues at coordinate 11,479 of JAXIVJ010004050.1, forward strand.
AGCTGGACCGTAGACCACGTCCAGAGGTAGACGAGGCTCGAAGCCATGGATCAGATAGAATGGAGTGTACCCGGTGGTCTCATGGACAGACGAGTTGTAGGCCATCGCGTACGACCTGATACCCCCATCCCAATCGAGGCCCTGGCTGTCGATATATTTCGACACCATGTCCTTCAGCGTCCGCATGAAGCGCTCCACCATACCATCGCTCTGTGGATGATATGGTGTCGTCCTGGTCTTGTGGATGCCGAGCTTCTTGTACAGCTCCCGCATCATCAGCGACTCGAACTGGGCACCCTGATCCGTATGAATCCGCTCGGGGACCCCAAGCTCCTGGATCCAGTGAAGGAGTTCCTCCATCACCGTCTCTGACTTCTGGTTTGGCATCGGAAAAATTCGCACAAACTTCGAGAAGTAGTCCATGACCACGAGAACGTATCTATTCCCCTTTGATGACACAGGCATCTCCGTGATGTCCATGGCTATCCTCTCGAAGGGCCGAGATGGGACCTCGGTGACCATCGGGGCCCGCCGCTTGGGCGCGGGCTTATACCGTCGCTGGCACAGCGTGCATGAGGCACAGAAGCCTCTGATGTCCTCATTCATCCCTGGCCAGACAAACCGAGCTTTTACCCGGGCGATAGTCCGTCTTCGTCCCATGTGCCCGCATGAAGGGTCATCGTGCGCCAGTCGGATGATCTCGGTCCGTATGGTCTGAGGTACGGCCGCCTGGAATTGCTGACCAGAGGCGACTCCGATTACCCCATTTCGAACCCGTACTTTGGTCCAGTGCTTCCTAATCACGCTCCACCTTGCGAAATCTGATGGCTTAGGTATTTCCTTCTTCCCACACGCTTCTCTCAGCTCGGACAGTGTTGGATCGTCAGCCTGTGCCTTGGAGAGTGAATGAGGAAGGGTCTGGTCTTCTCCACTGTGCCCCGTGGCTGTTGGCCTTGTCGTGGTGGATGACGCTGATCCCACCGTCAGCTCGGAGAAAACAGCCGCCGGGACCACTGAGATTACCACCGCCTCAGGCGAACCGCCCCCCGAGTGCACGGGCGAACCGCCCACTGCCGAGTTCGGCATCGTCTCCTCGCGCCGCCCATCTACTGAGGCTGGAGGATGGCCAGCACTACCGCCCTGAGCTGAGGGTGCGTCGAATCTGATGCCGGCTGCTACCTGTGGCGGCCTACGGGACAGTGCATCGGCATTCCCGTGCGTCACACCGCTGCGGATCCGGACCTTGAAGTCGAAGGAACTCAGCTCGACCGCCCATCGACCGCGACGTCCTGTGCCATCTCGCTCTACGGCGATCGATTCGGGAATGTTTGCCAGCGGCTTGTGGTCGGTCACCACTTCGAACCTAGCTCCTACAGTATACTGGCGGAAATGTCTAATGCCATGGACAATGGCCCAGAGCTCCTTGTCGTAAGTGGGCCATTTCGATTGCTGTTTCGTCAGCGCCTTGCTCTCGTACGCGATCACCTTTTCCACATCCCCAGTGCGCTCAGCTAGCACAACACCAACCGCTGAGTTACACGCGTCGGTGTACATGACGAACGTCCCTTCACATGTCGGCAGCGCCAATACAGGAGGTGATGCCAGGGTTGACTTCAGCCGCTCGAATGCGCTTCGCATGGGCTCTGACCATTTGATTCGCCCCTCCGCCACTGATGCGTCTCTGAGAGGCTTTGTGATCGCCGCGTATCCATGAATGAAACGTGCGTAATACCCGCACAGACCCAAGAAACTCTTCATTTCCTCTTCCGATACAGGCAGCGGCCAGGCCATGACCTTTTCCACGTTGTGTGGATCTGGACGGATCCCCTCCTCAGAGACGAGATGGCCAAGGAAGGTCACCTCTCTACGCGCGAATCGACATTTTTGTGCTTTGAGCTTCAACCTTGCCGCTCGGATCCGCCTGAAAACTTCTTGGAGTGTGGCTAAATGTTCTTCCTCAGTCCTATTGAACAGAATCACTCATCCAGATACACCAGACAGCTCTTGGTGTCGAGGCCCGCCAGGATCAGTTCCATCAACTTTTGGAATGTGCCACTCGCGTTCTTCAAACCCATCGCCATGACTTTGAACTGATGGAGACCTTTGCCAGTTGAAAATGCTGTCTTTTCTCGATCTTCAGGCGCCATCTCTACCTGCCAATACCCGGTAGCCATGTCCAGCGTGGTGAACCACCTCGCCTTCGACAGGGTATCGAGTGAGTCGTCGATTCGTGGGAGAGGCATGGCGAAGCCCTTCGTGACACCATTCACTGCCCTCAGGTCAACGCAGAAGCGAAAGGTTCCGTCCTTCTTGCGCACGAGCACGACCGGTGAACACCACGGGCTTTCACTTTCCTCGATGATGTCGTCTTGTAACATCTTCTCCTTCTGCTTCTCCACTTGGTCTCGCACTTTTACAGGCACCCGTCGTGGCCGTTGTTTGATCGGGGCGGCGTCACCAGTGTCGATTCTGTGCCTGGCTAAGTTTGTTTGACCGATGTCACCAGGGTGCTTACTGAAAACATCGCCATAACTCGCGAATAAATCGCACAGCTTCGCCCGCCCACTCTCGCTCAGATCGGTCAGTTCCGGCGCCAGTGATCGTTTCACGTCCGGATCCACACCTTCAGGATCATCAGGTGGAGAACCTCCACCTTCGCAGCTCGCTACTGTGTCGGCAGCGCTGCCCGGCTCCGGACACAACTCACACATGTTGTCCGGCGTGTCTCCCATTGAGAAGAACGTCCCTACATCGGACCCTTTCAGGAGTCGGACGTCCTCCACTCCGACATTCGTCAACCGGATGGCTATGGTGCCATTGGAGGCGACCGCTACCACAGCCCGCGGGATCAAGAGATCATCACAGTCAGCCATGTGGCTCGGCTCTACCATCCCACTTACAGTCCCCTCTGACAACCCCGCACTCGACCCATCAAGCGGTTGTACCATCGCGGCCACCATGATGATAGACCGACCGGGAATGGTCACCGCATCCCCGAGAACAACTCTCGCTCGAGGAGGGCGAATCTCAGGGTATGTTGGAAGAGGAAGCGTCAGCCCCCTGACGCGCAACACTCCCTGCTCGTCGTCAATGATGGTCTTGTACCGACAGCAGAAATCACGCCCGAGTATCATGTCGTAAACCAGCCCCGACACCACAGCCAACCGGGAACACACGAACGGCTCTTCCTTTATCAGGATTGGGACCTCACAGAGCACTTCGACGATGTTCAGAGGGCTGCCACCGGCCCCCTTCGCTGACCGCGAAGGTGTGATAACCTCACATCCCAGCTCTGTCCTCAATCTCTGTTGAAGACCGTCCTTAACCATTGAAAAATCTGCACCCGAATCGATCAGTGCCCATACCTCGAGGCTACCGAACTTGACCCGAACGGCTGCTGCAGTTAGTCGGGACTGGCGACACACAGCTGGCTCTTGTCCCACAGAACCAGCTGTTTCTAGTTTTCCGCCTGCTTGTTGTTTCTGGGAGCCTCTTTTGGTACCGCCCCCGGAATGCACTGCGTTGCTTGAGCCATCTGGTCGAGGAGAGAACGGCATGCCGCCATCCAGTGTCCGCTCTGACCACAGAGCAAACAGGTTGGGTGGAGTGGAACGCCAGCCCGTGCAGCAAACGGACAGTTTCTTCGAATGTGTCCCTCCCCTCCACACGAAAAGCATGTCACCTTGGTGGCCCCGCGCCTTGGCTGACCGCGGTGCACTGCCGGACAATCCCGCCGCATATGCCCGGGGGCGCCACACCCGTAGCAGGTGACCCTATTGGACATGCCTCCTGTATTAGAGCCAGCGTTTGCAACCGCGAGTACATCCAAGGAAGATCTCAGATCGCCTATCTCCTGCTCCAGCTGAGCTATCTGTGCGTCTCTGTGATCCAGCATGCTGCCCACCTCCCCGGCATTGACTGCCGACACCGCTGACCCAAGAGAAACACGTCCTGCATGCCCATCTGCCAACGGGCCGGCTGCTCGCACCGCCTGGACTACCTCCTGGCGTTTGTGCAGCTCGTTCACCATTGACACTGCCTCTGATAATGTCCCCGGGTTCCGGTAACATAATTTTGTCTGGAGTCACTCATCCCGAAGCCCACAAATGAACCGACCTGTGAGATTTGTCATAAAAAAAATCTGTTATCGGCCATCGCTTCGGTGGGGACTGGGGCTGCTTCGGGGAACGCAGCCCGACCCAGCTTCTCAACCCGATCTGCAAAACTCGCGGCCGTCTCCCCTGGTGACTGGTTGACCTGTCCCAGCGCTGCCTGTGCCTGCAGAGGGTCGACAGACTTTCCAAACCGAGCCGCGAGGCACGTTTTGAGTTTGGCGTAGGCTTTATTGACCTTGTACTGGGATTGCGCACAATCCAAAGCCACGCCATCCAACAGAGGTAGAAGACGCTTAACCCGCTCATCGTCTTTGTGTTCCGTAGTTAGAGACTCAAAACGGGATATCCACCCCTCCCAGTCGTCCGTTTCTATGCCTGCAAAGCGAGGGGTACGCGACACCAGAATGGTATCGTTGAAGTCCATGCTAGGATAAATTCAGACACAGCACCCTTAATAACCTGAAAAATATACCTGATCAGCCCGCTATCCGGCTTCTGGAAAATATACCCACCAAGCCCACCGCTCAGCGACTGAAGAAAAAATATCTGCCAAGCTCACCGCTCAGCATCAGAAAAATATAGCCACCAAGCCCACCGCTCGGCATACACCGGAAAATCCTTATAAACCCACTTATACACCGGAAAACCCTCCCGGCTATGGATAGCATCTAACAACAGACTAATAGTTCACTTTTAAACATATTCGTTGGAAATAGGGCTCACCTGTAAAGATGACGTCTGGAAGAAAGTCCTACCGACCGCGCCAGTGTTGCGGGAGCGCACACTGAAACTCAAACGTCTTCTCGTACTCTGTATTGGGCGTACACAATGATAACAGCCGGTCGCCGTGACCGTCCTCGCCCGAATCCCCGCCGCGCCGCTCCCCGCTCCGCTCCGCTCCGGCCCACCGCCAGAGGCGGGTCACGTGACCCGGTGTCGGGTCAGCGGCCAAGGGCGGCGCCAGGCACGCGGCGCCCGGCGGTGCCAGGCAGCCGCCGCCCGTAACAATAGGCTCCTGGCTACCCCTATTTGTAACAGGGGGAGGGGGCGGATTCCGCCCCCCCCAGAGATCTCGAGATATACCCGTCTGATTTTCAAAAATGAAACGGCGTTTAGTTCCCCTCAACACGATCTACATTGATACAAAAAAGAATAAACAATTTGATAGTGGGACAACAGGGGGCAAAAACTACCAATTTTAGTGGTATATGTGCAGACTTGTCAATGATTCAATGTGAATCGACTACTTTTGATTGAATCATTCTTATTTCAAATGAATGACTCATGAATCGATTCACCTCATGCGCAAACCTGTTGTGAGTCACTGATTGAATCATTCATACAGAGAAAATAGGCTGATTGAATCATTCATTGTTCAAAGAATCATTCTTTTTTGGTCGAACAGCATAAACTGTCCACAAAATATGCCAGCGGCCCAGCATTCATCTGTGCCCTGTGGACAAACCAGGCACTTAATGGCCAATTATATGAGCTCTGTGTCCTGAGCTGTAGCCTGTAATTCATCTATGCGTAAAGAAAGCGAGGCTTTGTGTCCAACTCCAGTGGGCACAAAGCCACTGTTCAATCAGCCCTAACTAGGTGAATACCTTGGAACTGGTAGGGTTAGGGGTAGGTACCTAAATACTTAGAAAAGGTAACTAATTCATACTTTGGTTCATAAACCACACAGTACACGCACACCTTTTTCACACGAAAAATTATCAAAAGGTACCCACCTTTTCCTAATTTCTAGGCTATACCATATCAAAAACTAAATCATAAACAAACATTTGCATGACCTCCGCATGTCCCAAATATCACTGTCGCATAGGCGCCGCTTTATTCCACATCATGCTTTATAAAAAAAAATCATACCTAATGCAAAATCAAAATAAATGTTCTAGTCGCTTAAAAAGTGAAATGTAAAGTCATTAATGCTTTTGGAACTTGGAATTTGCAATTATAATCAATATTATAAATATCATTTTATAAGCAAAATAAACAACACGCGTGTCAAATTGGCTCACATTCACATTCACATTCGGAAATACATTCGCGGACTATTTGGATTGGCTTCAAAACTGGTACACAGATAGATCACGACCTAGTGATCATTCTGGTAAAATCTTAGAGTCTCACATTTACAATCAAAGGAGTTAGAGCAGGTCATATGTTTAAGGTCAAACAGCAGACTATTCTGATGTGCATGAAAATTGACACACAGGTAGAGCATGACCTCCCTATCACGCTCATAAAATCTTAGAGTCGCACATTCAAAATCAAAGGATTTAGACAAAGGAGTCGACACTTCCCTTTAATGTTGAGTGATTGAATCAAGATTGAATCATTCATTATGGTAATGTTGAGTGATTGAATCATGATTGAATCATTCATTATGGTAATGTTGAGTGATTGAATCATTATTGAATCATTCATTATAGTAATGTTGGGTGATTGAATCATGATTGAATCATTCATTGTGGTCCGTGAATCACTGTGAATCGACTCATGACAAATATGAATCATTGACAAGTCTGTATATGTGATCCAACACAGCTGTCATGTTTATCAACCGATTTTAACACAACCAATGGGAATCGATAGAGATTGAATTGGAGATTGATATATGTCGACCACTTTTGAAAATGCAAAAACCATAGGCGTGTGCAGGTCACTCAATATGGGGGTGAAGTAAATACGGAATAAAAGTATTGTTTTACATTTTTGTTTTATAAAAGAAATGGTATGTTATTGTGACATGAGACAAAACAGTTATAAATCATATTGTGTTGCCATAGGCGATACCAGGTTGGTGAAAATGGGAGGTCAAATAAGACAAAATATTAACCGCAGGCATGTTGCTACCCAGCACTATAAATAAGTTACTGATCGTAGATAGTTCCTTTTGCATATTGTACTTCATCATAGGCGCATCCAGGATCCAAACTGGGGAGGCGCAAGACCTTTTGATAAGTATATTATCCGCTATTATGATACTAACTAGTCAACAGTGACTATTTCACTTACAACTTCAATTCACATTGCTTACCCCCTTTTTATTCTACCTGGACTCGCCTAGTATCTTATAATCGTTCATAGAGAACCCTGTGGTGCGTGTTTCATCCAAAAACTACAGTATTTTATGTCATTGTACGCCCATGCCTCTTAGTTTCCTTGTAATAATATGACCCCCTTTCTTCAATTCCTGAGCGCGCCTCTGCAAAAAAAAGATGTATTCCCTCTCCTGGCCTCATATGTGCATATATCATCATAATTCATCCGTCTATTGCGCCGCGATCGCTGGCATATCGCCATCACCATGCCAGTCACCCCCCCCCCCCCATTTTCATGTGCCTGAACACGCCCCTGCAACTCTATATGTAATAAATTATGAAAATATGGAAGGAGAAGCTATGTTTTACATCTTGATAGCTATATATGCTCCTTACATCGCTCTATTTGCTTCCCGCCAAGCATTGCATACTTCCTGGAACCCCCCCCCCCCTTTTTCAAGCCCCTGAAACCTCCTCTGCAATGCAATTTTTATGAAATTGATTTAACATCAACTAATTTGCACCTGTTGCAATCACCGTAAACCGATGTAACTCCTTCATACTTGAAGCAGTTAGGAAGAAACCGTGAAGATCGCATTTCCATATTATCGCCAAAAATCGCCGCCGGACCCTCCCAAAACCGTGCCCTGGAACCGCATCTGTTCAGGTTAAGAACTCAATTTTTTTTAAATTCCAAATGGGGAATTCAATTCTAGGAAAAGTCCCTAAATGTCATGGGCCTGCTCTCAGCCGTTCTGGAGATATCTGCGAAAAACATGAGGGGGGGGCAGAATCCGCCCCCCCCCCCCCTGTTACAAATAGGGTTAAAGGATTTCATAAGATTACATATATCTACAATTCGTTTATCCTATATTTTTAATATCAGCGACCTAAGGTTGGTTTAATTTCGCGACCTCCCCATTATAAGTCTAAGGAGAAATATTAAAATGCTTCTTATTCTAAGGAGACGCAAGAGAGCAGTCTAATTCCTTCTGGATCTTGTTATTATAGAACATTATTGATGACATAGGTGCCATTTTTGTTCAGTGACCCCTACAGGGTCAGCCGAGGTCATCCGAGGTCACCAACAGTTATATGTCAATAACTCTCGACATAATGATGATAGAGAAGTTACACCGACACCAATGTGTTTATCTTGTCGCGGCACGTCTTCCCATATGCAACATGACCTACTTGAGTCACGACCACTTGACCTTGACCTGAGGTCACATTTGTGAGTTGACCTGACCTGGTCAACAGTAATATGAAGTGAAGCGTTTTGACGAGACAAGCACGATGGCGTCAAAAGTATTGCCTTGTCGTTGTTTGGTAAAAATATATTCGTGATTAACGTTTGTTTAAGCCTTTTTTACTTTGATGAGCTCTGGAGCCTAAGCTGTTGACCTGAGCTCAAATATGGGGACACCTTGGCGATTACATTTTTCAAGAGATTTCCATTACTTTTTTCTGTTTGTTGCTAGCTATCATAGTGCCTGTGATATCTGGGGGTTTCTGGAGCAAAGTCCTAAAACTTGCAAATCTGACCTTTGATGGCCTCTGGTGGCCTCAATATTCACTTGAGGAAAAACATCTAAAGTTTCTTCGAATGTCCTGGTCGGGAGCTTTTGAACGTTTTTTTCCGCGTCTTTCTAGCTCTGTTAGTTTTCGAGTTAAAAGGGTGGGGTCCCAGGACAGTGAAATCCCTGTCCGACAGTGGACCTCCATTGAAAATGCACTAGCACCCCGGCCCGCCCCCGGGGAATCGACTGTCCGGATTTCCCGCGCCGTGCCGGGGGTGGGGCGTTTAGACAACCCCCTAAGGTTTTTCAAGGATATAAAAAACGGCTGCGCGCAGCGCCGCCGTTTTTGGCACAGCTATTAAGACATCAATTGCCCACATATTGTAAAATGCTGGACCTCGGGTCATCTCAGGTTAGGTCACCAAGCCAAGTCACGTGACCCCACCTCCAAAAAAGTGTGCGGTCGTTCCACAGCCACAGTTCTTGACCGATCGATTTGGTTCTTACAGGAGTTTATAAGGGTAATAGTACCTACAATTAGTTTATCTCGGATTTTTTTTATATCGGTGACTTAAACTTGATAAGCGTTCCACTTTTTTAACGACCGGTACTTGCAAGTACTTTTCGGTTTCCATCAACCTCCAGGCTTTTCCCCTATTGCTTTTTTACGCAATGGTGTGGAAAATATATTTTGCGTTCTGCTTGTTGTGATTATACACTCAGAAACACTTTTGATAACTTTTGCTGAATGCTCTTCCCTGAGAAAACTGCACGGTTTCCATTTCGAGACCTTTCAGTGGATGGTCTCGCCTGATACATCTACATGGTCTCCGCGTTGGTTGTTGAGAGTAAATATGTCTCCAGCTGACAATTATATGTCTCTGAGACCATCAGGCAGTCAACGTATTAGAAAAGTCTGTCGCGATCGAGGATGGAACCCGCGGGATGTTTTAGCAGTCACCTGTTGAGAACAGTGGATGATCTCCTGAGATAATCCTTAAATTGAATTCATTCCATGCAGATGGCGCCACCATAGCACTGCAGGTGTCGCTGTAATCGCAACGATGGAAACCGACTTTTATGAAAGTAAATACCGAATAACTATGATTTTTTGATCGTTTTGATTTGTAAATATTACTTTCATACCATAATTTGTTAACCAAACAATATTAATACACAGAAAGTCGGTAAGTATCAACCTCACCCAGCAATTTCCTTGGCTGGTACCGTCTTTTTGCTTGCTATGGTATAAGCCACGTCGTAGCTCAGTGGTAGAGCGCTCGCTTAACATGTGAAGGGTCCCCGGTTCAATCCCGGCCGGCGCCCAGACGTTTTTCAGGCATGCTCAAGCAAGACTAATAGTTCACGCTGGGAACCTTGACAAAAAAAGATAATCTTGAGACCAAAAGACCCCCTCGAGAGTTATGGTAAAATGTAGCTCTCTGCAGAGACTAAATCGATCCCTGTATGGTCTCTGAGAACTCTCAAGAGTCTCCGATGTCTGTCAGTGTATGCCCGCCCATCCTTTACAATTGACAACCATTTAATAAAAAGGAAACCAAATTAGCAGTTCACTTTTGCACCCAACGCGAACGGTGGCCTAATTCAGGGTTGGAAAGTGTTCTGTTCTTATGGATAAGGTCGGGGACAAAATGCTCCTTCTCATGAAGTACTCGGAGGTCAAAATGCCAGCAAAAATAATTACTGTTGTTCTGTCCGTCTCGGCAGAGCCGCTCACACAAAGGATAGAGAGCCCCCCCCCCCCCCCCCCCCCCCCTCCCCCCCAGGTTTACCCGACCAGAGTTAAGTGAAGTCAGTTTCAGGAGTCTGTTAGAGGCAGGATTCTGTTTCAGTCTGCTACCAGCAGCTGTTGTGCAAGACTCGCCACTACAGATCATCTGACATAGTGAGATCATATACACCCATCTTCAATACTACCACAATTCTACAAAGGCATTATCCATCTTAGGCTGAGTAAAATAGTAAAGTCACCTCCACCTGATCAGTCATGGCTGTAGCTGCAGATAAGGTCCATCTGACCCAAGCAAGTAAGCTGAGGCGAGAGCTGGATTCATTGGTGTTTCAAGCAGAGCTGCATTCGAAGCAGTGGACTCTCCCAGACATTACTAGAGAGCAGGCAAGGACCATGAAGGCCATCTTTACCAAAGCAAAGGATAATAGGTTCAACATATCAACTGAGAAGGGACAAGAAACATCCAAGGAGATGACTGATCTCTGCAGAGGGATCATGAAAGGCTTAAAGCCAACTAAGCAGGAGTCAGTTTCGGTGTATGTTCCGGATACTGGTGCATTTGCCCAAATGGTGAGTGCTCTCGGGACAGTGAACCAGAGGGTGTCAAAGGTTCTTTTTGGTGCTGCAGAAGTGAGACAAAAAGTATCAGCAGAGGATGAAGAGAAGTGGCTCCTGGACGCAGACAAGTATACCCCAGAAATGCTGATGAAGCTCTTAAACCTTCAGTCCCAGAACCACATTGACAAACGTGTAGCTGTGGGAGACAACTGGCGTGCCAGAGCTCTCGAGAAAGCAGGCAAACTACCGGAAGGCTTCTCGATCAAGAAGAAGGAGATGGCAGTGCAGCAGAATGCCAACCAGCGGGTGTTTCTGGCTACTGCAGCCTATCTTAAACACAGCTACAGCCAAAGGCCACAGGTGCTTCTGAACACCATCCTGTACGTGTACGCCAAAAACAGGATGGTCCGGGATGTGATCCGGGGCTCTAACAATGGCATCATCGATGAGGTGGATCTGATTGTGGCTCTGACCAATCCGCTTCTGATGTCATGCGGAGCTGTCACACTGGGATCTCTGCTGGGTGCTTGCCTCCTGGTAGTGGAGCCGCAGAGACTCCAAACAATGCAGTCTCTGGTGTCTGCTGGCCCGTGCTTTGATTCGAAGCTCATACAGATGGCTACGAACATGCTGCAGCTTGTGCTGGCATTAGGAGATCTGGACAAGACGACCGCAACTGTGTCTATGACAGCGGCCAACGCAGTCCAGAGAATGTGTCAGCCTAGGCTGCACTTTCTAAATGACCACAGGGTCGAAGTCAAGTACTATAAGATCAATAGTGACAACTCAGACTATGTGTACTACATAGGTGCTAGAGACCTGGTCACCAGAACGAGCTTCGAGGCTAGGAGAGGTGATGTGGTACCCGAGGTGGCAGGGGCAATGGCATCAACTGTCTCGTACACGAAGGCAGCTGGAACTGCCAGCATTGCCCTGGGGTGATTGGCAGACACATGCCAGATCAGATCAGATCTTCAAAGGAGATCTCCAGTATGAATGGACTTAGAATTGCTTATGTAGGGAATGATTGAGTGGCAAATGGGATGTGGCCTGGAAGCTTCAGTGCCAACATCAGTATAACGACACAGATGTCAGCACCATCGTTGACCAACATGATTTGAGTAAATGTCCAGAACATAACAATTCCTCTTTCCTTAGCTTTGCAGCCAACACTGTAGCATTGCAGCGTTACTCTATTTAAACCTACTCAAGGCAACTGTCCTTCACAATCCATACCGGTCCGGAGGGCGCAGTTTCGTCCGGTCACGCAGCGCATAACGATGCGCGCGAGCAGGCGACGTCCCACGGAAGTCTGCGACAGGATCCACTGGAACCCGGATACCGGCGTCACCGCTGCTCCCCCCGTCTGGATGATCTTCTACCGGCTCGTGTAGACCTGTAGATCTCTCAGAAGACGCTGCTTCTCTGGTGCTGCTGTCTTCGTTTTCGAGTTCGTTGTCTTTCGTTCGTTCTTCCGTTTCAACGGGTCGTTTCGTTTCTTTCAGTCGCTGTTCTTCAGCGTTGTTTGACCTTTCTTCTTGACTTCTTTCTTCATACGTCTTCCTTTCTTCCTCTTCTCTTTTTTTTCTTTCTCTGCTCAGTCTTTCTTCTTCTTTTTTTACGCTGTTTTCTTCTTTCTTCATCGTTTTCATCGATCTTCTGAGCTTCACGTGTGCGCACATGATCGAGATGTCGTGTGAAGACTCGACCATCGCACAGTGTGACTTCACAGAGCTGACTGCGGACCGCCGTCACCACCCCGGTCTGCCACTTGGGTCCGTCTCGCCCGATTTCAGAGACGAAAACCGGGTCGCCGACTTCGAACTGGCGGGGCTGAGACTTCTTCCGCAGCATCTGCTGACCTTGCTGTGCTTCTACTGTTCCACGGAGATCCGGTGAGACCAGGTCGAGGTGCGTTCGGAGTCTCCGTCCCATCAGCAGCTCCGCAGGCGTCTGTCTGGTTGTCGAATGCGGCGTCGTTCGGTACTTGAACAGAACGCGCGTCAGACGAACTTCCAGTGTGCCTCGGACGTACTTCTTCAGTCCTTCTTTCACGACCTTCACAGCCGATTCAGCTTGTCCGTTAGATGACGGATGGTACGCCGGGCTTCTGAGATGACGTACTCCGTTTGCTCTCAGGAACGCAGCAAACTCCTCACTGGTGAATGCTGTGGCGTTGTCAGTTACCAGCACTGACGGCAGTCCGTGAGTTGCGAAGGTAACTCTCAACTTCCTGATAGTAGCTGCGGTAGATGGCGTTGACGTCACGTGTGCGTCGATCCACTTGCTCGTGCTGTCTACCACGATCAGCAGCCACTTTCCCTCGATCGGTCCGGCGTAATCGATATGGATCCTTGTCCACGGTCGATCTTCGAATCGCCAGGGTCGCATTTCCACTGGCGGCACAGGACCACGATGCTGTTGGCACCGCTGACAGCGACTGACGGTACTCTCGATGGCTCTGTCCATTCCTGGCCACCAGACAGTGGAGCGTGCAGTCGACTTCATGGCGCCCATCCCAGGATGACCATCGTGCACCAGTTGAAGAAGTCCGTCTTGCAGCTTCTCGGGAACCACCACACGGTTCCCCCACAGCAGACAACCTCCCTCCAGACTGAGTTCCATCCTCCGGTTCTTGAAGGGTTTCAGCTGATCGTCCACTGCGTCTGGCCAACCTTGAGTGACGTACTTCGTGACCTTACACAGCACTGGATCTGTAGCCGTGTACTTGCGGATTTGTTCAGACTTCAGTAGTGTCTTGTCCAGCGTTTCCAGCATCATGACCGTCTCCCCCGGCACAGGCGGCGTGACGTCGTCCACCAGGGGCAGCGGATTCCGGCTGAGTCCGTCGCTGTTCCTCTGTCGGTGGGCTGGTGAGTACACCAGCGTGTACTGGTAGGCCGAGAGGATCGTCCGCCACCGGATTACCCTTGGAAAGGTCATCAGCGGCAACTGTTTGTCCGGTCCCAGGAGGGCCAGCAGCGGCCGGTGATCGGTCTTGATTGTGACGCCTGCTCGACCAAGCAGAAAACTGTGCCACTTCTTTACCGCGTAGACGATAGCCAACCCCTCTCGGTCTATTTGACTCCAGTTTCTCTCACTGCTGTTCAACGATCTAGATGCGTAAGCCACTGGGCGTTCTTCGCCGTCACCATCCACGATCGACAGCACCGCGCCAACTCCCACTGGACTGGCGTCTGCCGAGACGACCAGCGGAGCTGTGACACTGTAGTGCGTCAAGCACGGAGCTGAGCAGAGCAGATCCTTCGTCTTCTGGAAGCTTTCTTGCTGGTCTTTCTCCCACAACCAGACCTGGCCTTTCTTGAGGAGTCTGTATAACGGCTCTGCCACCGTTGCCAGGTTCTGCATGAACTTGTTGTATTAGGTGATCAGTCCCAGATAGCTTTTCAGCTGTTTCACGGTTCTTGGTGGTGGTGCTTCCTTGACCGCCTTCAGTTTTTCTTCTGTGGCATGGATTCCCTCGCTATCCACCTTGAACCCGAGGTACTGTACCTCCTTCTGGAATCAGAAACACTTCTTTGCGTTCAGACGCAGACCTGCATCGTCCAGCCTCTTCATCACTTCTTCCAGGTTTATGAGGTGCTCTTCTTCGCTCTCACCAGTGACACACACGTCGTCCAGGAACACAGCAGTGTGCGGTATCCCTGCCAGTAGATTCTCCATGTACCTCTGGCAGATTGCTGGAGCTGACGACACTCCATACTGCAGCTTCGTCGGAGCGAACAGGCCTTTGTGTGTGTTTACCACCATGTACTTGCGACTCTCTTCATGAAGAGGCAGCTGGAGATATGCCTCCTTCAGATCGAGCTTGGTGAAGCATTGTCCTCCTGACAACTGGGTCAGCAGCTCTTCAGTCCGAGGTAGAGGATACCGCTCCAGCCTGCTTGCCTGGTTCACAGTCAGGTCGTAGCTTCCGCAGAGTCTGACTGACTTTTTATCAGCCTTCACAATCGTCACCACTGGCGCAGCCCACTCAGAGTGTGTGATGGGCTCCAGCACCCCCTTCTGGACTTGTCTGTTGATCTCATCTTCCACCAGTTGTTTCATCGCCAAAGGAACAGGCCTGGCTTTGTAGAACTTGGGCGGAACGGTTTGATCTATTTGCAGTTTTGCTTCAACTTTGCAGGTGCTGAGTTTCTCTGAAAACAGGTCTTCATACCTGCTCATAAGATCTTCAATTTGTGTGGTTTCAGTGGCTTCAGCTTGGACCACATTCACGAGTTTCGTGAGGTTCACTTGAAGCGCTGATATCCAGTCCCTTCCCAGCAGAGCAGGACCATTGCCTTCCATCAACAGCAGTTCAAGCTCCTTCAGCTGTCCTTTGAAGCCTACTGGGATTCTAACTTTTCCCTTCACCTTCAGTTCTTGACCACCGTAGGATTTCAGGATCACATCTGATGGCTCCATCTTCACGCTTGTCCCTTTGAGCTTGCAGAAGCTGTCGTAGCTCATGATGGATCGAGCTGCACCTGTGTCTACTTCCATCTTGATGTCTTGGTTGTCCAGGGTTACACAAATCTGGTATGAATTGTGTCCCTTTCCGACCATGTGATACATGTCATACACATCTTGTGATTCATCAACTTTGTTCATCTTCTTTTCCTCTTTCTGGGGCTTCTTCTTTGGGCCTCTGCACACTGCTCTGGTGTGACCTTTCTTTCCGCACTGATAGCACTCTCTTTCTTTGGAGAAGCAGTTCTCAGCTGTGTGGTTTGAACGGCCACATCTGTAGTAGCTTTCTGGCTCACATTTGCTCTGGTCTTTCTTCCATTTCATCTTGCTCATGTGATGGATCATTTCTTGCTTTCCTTCTTGAGACAGACTCAGACGTTCCATTTCTTCATGTGCTTTCTCATGAAGTACTGCAATGTTTACAGCCTTCTCCAGCATCAGGTCAGGTATGCCCAACAACTTCTCTTGCAGGCGTGGATAACCACATCCAGCTACCAGCCTGTTTCTCACATGAATGTCTTCATCTTGGAATGAGCACTTCCTCACTTGAGAGCGCAACCAAGCAACAAATGTGTCCATTTTCTCACCAGGTTCACGGTTCAGTGTTTGAAACTGTACTTCTTCAAACACTTGGTTCGACTTGGGCTTGAAGTAGCGCTTGAGCTGCTCCACAGCCACTTGGAACACATCCAGGTCGATGTTTTCTGTTTCCACACTGGGTAGAGTTTCGTAGATTTCCTGCAGTTCCTGACCAAGGAGATGCAATAACATTCCTTTCTTCCTTTCAGGCTCCACTGCCCCAATGGCAAGACAGTAATATTCCATACTCTTAAGCCATGATTCGAAACTCTCACCCTTTCGAAACGGTCGGACACTGGGCAGATAGGGCGCAGCCATCTTGATCTTGTCGTCACTCAGCTGATCACTTGACCTTGGGCGGCAGTCGGCACTCAGCAAGACTTACTTCCTTCCCTTCTTTCCCTGGAATGGACTCGTCCGGTCACGGCCCTGGGCGGTGTTACCGTTCTTGAACATCCTCGTCGCCATTTGTTATGTCCTTCATTTGAGCAGTTCTAACTTCCAGATACTTGTTATAGCTCCGAGCTAGATTTATATCCTTTGGGTTTCTTACTGATACAAGTCACGTTTCACAACACTTATCTTTTAGCCAGCACCGGAGACAACGACAACCGCACCGCACCGCTCCATGACACGCGTCCAACTCTCCCGCGCCCGAACCGCACACGCATCAGCTGACTACCACAGCTGATGCCAAGCTAAACCGATAGGTGACAGCACGCCCCGGCCCATGTCGGAACCACGAATAAGGAACACAAATAAGTGGCAGCACCTGGTACAAGTATAACGACACAGATGTCAGCACCATCGTTGACCAATATGATTTGAGTAAATGTCCAGAACATAACAATTGTCATTTCTGTGAAAATTTACTAAGCGATCATGTCCTCAGACTAAAATACTGATCGTCAAAGCCACTTCAGATGTATTATTCCCTTAATCATCATATTCATCACGTTAGTATGTATGTACATTTGCTTTTTTATTAGCAGTTGCGTTTCAGCTCTTGGTTGCCAATAATAATAAATTACATTAAATAACAAAATACGACGATAAAAAAATCCGGACGATAGATTCAACACGTGGGGTCACTGAACCAAAAATGCACCTGGGTCTTCAAGCATGGCCTATAATAACATGATCCAGAAGGAATTGGGCTGATATCATGCGTATCCTTAGAATAGGAAGCATTTGCATATTTCCCCATTGACTTATAATGGGGAGGTCACGAAATTGACCGGACCTTAAAGACATGTCATTGTCCAACATTCTAGTGCTCAAGTCACTGCCTTCTTGCAAACTGATGATGACTCATGCCCAATGGGGTTGATGATATTGATTAGTTAATGCTTTCTTTGTTAAATGGATTTAAGATTATCATTTTCAGCATTGCAGGTGACCATATATATGTTTGTATTTTCTGTCATAATGTCAGGTGCTCATGTACAGTCGGTCTCATAATGATCTCCCCTTGCCACCACGTGGCGCTACGGTCGCGATAGGCACACAAATGGTGGTTTCCCTACCGTAGGTTGGTACCCATTGTGGCTGTCTGGCAGGTGCGTGACCTGGGGAGGGGAGGGAGGGAGGGAGTGCGGGGCGCTGTCGGAATGGAATGCGCCGCGACCCGGGTGGTGGTCAGGGCCGTCTGTCTCGAGGGTCAAGAGGTCACCTGTCCTGAGCTGGCAGAGATCCAATATTGGAGACTGAATAACAGTGTTCACCACATGAGCCCAAATAGCGCAGTCGGTATGGCTGCCTACTCCTAGCGTATTCGTAGATTGGCCGTGGGTTCGAACCGCGCAGGACCAGGCGCGTTTACGTGTATTTCTTTATTAATCATGCCACGTGTCATGTGCAATGCAGAACCCCGAAATTGCGAATGCAAACGTCCACCTGATGATTCTACACGAGAAAAAACAACAACAGACAAATGCAGTGGGCCTCGCACTGATATGTTCGAATCACGCCGCTCCGTCCTTCACGCTCCACAAACACACCAGGGCGGGTTTATATCCATTAAGTTAGCGACGATATCTGCGACGACAGTATTTACAACCTTAGGTCTATGAAGCATCGCCAGGTGTGTAGCTGATAGAGCATCTGACTGAGATCAGGTCGAAATATCGACACTTTATTTGTTGGCGCACGGCAAATTTATCAATCGTCGCAAGCGACACGACGGATAGCCATTTCCGAGACGACATCTGTGACGACAGTATCGGTCAACTAGTGATACAAATATTCGTCGTAGTATAGCCCGTGCAGTGTTCTATCAATTGAACACTTAGCGATGCTTCACAGACCTATGGTTTTCTTAAAACTGGTCATCACAGACATCGTCGCTAACTTGACATTCTAGGTCTGCGTATATTTCCAACCACGGTCCGCCACACAGCCTCGCCACACATAGGCATTGTTATTCCCCAATCGGTCTGTGTGGGTCAGACCAGGACGGAGCGGTGCAGATTCCGCCAAGTATCGGCCGGCACCGGACGAGCTGTCAAACTGGTTCGGCCCCGCCTCGGTGCGGGATTCAGCCAGCTATCGTTTTGCCTACCGTGGGAGACCCAGAGCTAGGGAAGATCATTTTGGGACCGACTGTACAGTCAGTCTCATAATGATCTTCCCTTACCACCACGTGGCGCTACGGTCGCGATAGGCACAACAAAGATGGTTTCCCCACCGTAGGTTGGTACTCATTGTGGCTGTCTGACAGGTGCGTGACCTGGGGAGGGGGAGGGAGGGAGGGAGTGCGGGGCGTTGTCGGAATGGAATGCGCCGCGACCCGGGTGGTGGTCAGGGCCGTCTGTCTCGAGGGTCAAGAGGTCACCTGTCCTGAGCTGGCAGAGATCCAATATTGGAGACTGAATAACAGTGTTCACCACATGGGCCCGAATAGCGCAGTCGGTATGGCTGCCTACTCCTAGCGTATTCGTAGGTTGGTCGTGGGTTCGAACCGCGCTGGCACCAGGCGCTTTTACGTGTATTTCTTTCTTAATCATGTCACGTGCCATGTGCAATGCAGAACCCCGAAATTGCGAATGCAAACGTCCACCTGATGATTCTTCTACACAAACAATCAGACAAATGCAGTGGGCCTCGCACTGATATGTTCGAATCACGCCGCTCCGTCCTTCACGCTCCACAAACACACCCGGGTGGGTTTATATCCATTAAGTCAGCGACGATATCTGCGACGACAGTATTTACAACATTAGGTCTATGAAGCATCGCCAGGTGTGTAGCTGATAGAGCATCTGACTGGCTACGTGTTTAAATTTGGCTTTGACCTTGAGATCAGGTCAAAATATCGACACTTTATTTTTTGGCACACGGCAAATTTATCAATCGTCGCAAGCGACACGACGGATATCCATTTCCGAGACGACATCTGTGACGACAGTATCGGTCAACTTGATATACAAATATTCGTCGTAGCCCGTGCAGTGTTCTATCAATTGGACACTTAGCGATGCTTCACAGACCTATGGTTTTCTTAAAACTGGTCATCACAGACATCGTCGCTAACTTTGCATTCTAGGTCTGCGTATATTTCCAACGACGGTCGGCCACACAGCCTCGCCACATATGCGCATTCGTATTCCCCAATCGGCCTGTGTGGGTCAGACCAGGACGGAGCAGTGCAGATTCCGCCAAGTATCGGCCGGCACCGGGCGAGCTGTCAAACCGGTCCGGCCCCGCCTCGGTGCGGGATTCAGCCAGCTATCGTTTTGCCTACCGTATGAGACCCAGAGCTAGGGAAGATCATTTTGGGACCGACGTACATCATGACCGATTGTTAGTATGTATCCTTATCCTTTGCTATTGCATAACTATGATAGTATTGTTACCATTTATTTAAGTGTTAATACACTATTAACCCGCGCACTGCCGCGGGTTTGCGCCGAACACGAACTGCAGGGGCGGGTTGATTTCAGCCCCCCATAAGATCTCGAAAACGTAGCGACAAGCCGAAAACAGCATTTGATAGCTTGATACAAGTTATATCGAAACTATTTCTGTATTTTTTTAGGTCAGGTCAAAATTGAGGTCAACAGAGGTCATCAAAGGTCAAATTTTCCAGTGTTTTCATGTTTTAGGACTTTGCTCCATAAATTCCCATATATCTCGGAAACTATGCTAGTTAGAAACAAACCGAAAAAAGAAAACGACAGCCAGTGAAATTTGCAATCGACAAGGTGTCCTCAAATGTGATCTAAGGTCAATATTTGACCCTCCGGAGGATTTTTTTCTCAAAATTGTTTTCTCAATTAACTTTTTATTTAATGAAGATAACGGAACACTGTTTACGGCTTACGCCATTGTGTTTATCTCGTCAAGGCACTTCGAATGATATACATGGTAACCTTGTTAAGTCAACTTCAAAAGTTTGACCTCAGGTCAAGGTCAAGTGGTGACCCAAGTAGGGAATATTGCATATGGGAAAACGTGTCTCGACGAGTCAAACACATTACTGTCTGTTTTATTTCTCTATCTTTATTATGTCGGGAGTTAAGGACAAAAAAGTGATGGTGACCTCGCATGCCATCATGCCATCATGCCACATTCACGCGAATACGACACGAACAGGACACTAAGAAACGCAAACCATTACACCCTAGTTCAAACTCGCACTACGTCACACCAGCGCTCCTTCTTTACTCTCACCGGAAACCAATGGAACCAATTACCAGAAGCCACGAAACAGCTCCCTTTTCCCGACTTCAAAAAACAGATTACACAGCAGTCAGGTATACCCAAGCCCCCCTTATATTATTCACATGGAACTAAAGCAAGCAACATTCTCCACACCAGATTGAGAACTGATATGTCCCAACTAAACGCCCACATGTTCATAATTCAGAAGTCAGACTCCCCGGTATGTCCCTGCGGGCACCCACAAGAAAACACAACACACTTTATCTTTTCATGCCCGATATACACTTGTCATAGAAACGAATTGATTAGCAACATATCCCAGAGTCTACACTACAACTTCACGCAGGAGTCCAGATCCATCCAATCACAAATCCTGTTGCACGGCACGAGTCTCAGTAGCGGCGGCGGCCGCGCGGTAGCCCGTCACTTCCAAAACTACTTGCAAAACTCTCACAGATTCACTGGTGTTTATTAAATCATAGTCCTGTGCAGGCTCTGGTGGGTCCGCTCCTCCGGCGGGGCGCGCGGTGTATGATCTGCTGCGCGCGATGACCGGTGATACGGCGGCGGTTGAGTTATTAGGTACCTGATGATATGTGTTAGAGTTGGCGCCTAGAGTCAAGCTCCCCAGCTTTTGCGCCAACTTTACCTTATGTATACCATATAAATATGTTATAAAACAATAAACATGTTGATGATGATGATGATGACCTCAAATGACCCCATAGGGGTCACTGAACAAAACTTACACTTGGATCATCAAGAATATCTTATAATAAGTAATAATCTTATAATAATGCCCAGAAGTAATTGGACTAATATCATGCATATTCTTGAAATAGGAAGCATTTATATATTTCCCCATTGACTTATTATGGGAGGTTACGAAACTGACCTCAACTTAGGTCACCTATATCAAAATTCCGAGATAAACGAATTGTAAGTACTTATGCTCTCATGACATCCTGTAAGTTTGAAACTGAGCGGTGATAAACTCTGGCTTTGGCACAACTGCAAACATTTTTGAAGGTGGGGTCACTTGACCTGGTCTGGTGACATGACCTGAGATGGCCCGAGGTTATTTTTTTAAAAGTGTGCGCAATTGATGCTCTAACAGGTGTGCCAAAACCTGGCGGCGCCCAGCGCCGCCGTTTTTCTCTATCTGCGAAAAACCTGAGGGGGGGGGGGGGAATCAACCCCCCTGCAGTGCGCGGGTTAAATCAATATTTATTATGGTGAGCTCAATATCACTCACCTGTGTGTTGCCGTGGAAGCAGTGGCGGCGGATTGCGGGGCAGGATACCCAAAATGCCCCCCAGTCGAAAAGCCGCGCATTGCTTCAACATTAGCAGCCCAGGCCCATCCAAAGCCCGATGATTTCCTTAAAGTTGAGGACCGGCCCAGGCCCAGCCCAGGCCCGGCTCATGGCCCGTAGAGCAAGCCCGGCCCGTGGCGAACTCTGGTCTAGACAGGTCTCCCAATATGCAACATGGTCTATTTTGACCTGAGGTCAAATTTCTTAGTTGACCTAAACTAGCCAACATGAATATGATTCGAAGCCCAATGACGAGGCGAACACGATAAAGTCAAAATGATTGCCTTATGAATGATATGATATGATATGCCCCAGTAAGTAAAAAGTAATGTGCGAAAAACTGTTTTGCCAAAAATAGCCTTTTTGACCTTCGATGACTTCTGGAGCCTAAACTATTGGCCTGAGCTAAAATATGAGAACACCAAAGGCGATTGCATATTTCAAGAGCTTTCAATTGTTTTTGTTCTCGTTTGTTCCTTAGCCCGAAGTTCCCGAGATATTTGGAGGTTTCTGGAGCGAAGTTGTAAAACTGGAAAATCTGACCTTTGATGACTTCTGATGATCTCAATGCCAAACAAAACCTGAGCCAAACAATGACAGAAATAGTTTCAAAATTATTTTTGACGAGCTTTCAAACTTATTTTCGGTTTTGTCTACATCCCATAGGAGCCGAGTGCGAGGGGGGGGGGGGCACCCACCCCCTCCAGTGCGTGTTATTCTCAGAGGCCATCCAGAGCGTGTGGTTTTTTTATTGAATATATATTTGTATTCATCTCAAGAAGAGGTCAGTCAAAAATAATACTTATTATTATTGTTAAATTAGTATATATGCTCCTTGTACAAGCACTCCGGAGATGAATAGATGATTGACGTTAACTGGTCATGTACAAATGCATTAGGTGCTTGATCGTTATATAATTCGTGTTGAAATATGTTGCAAACAACACAAGCGAGATAAACATAGCGCAGATCGCGCACATCGCGCACAAGCGCGACAAACAAGCGCAGATAAACAGCGAGATGAACAGCAAGATACGCAAAACCACCGCAAAGTGCAGACGGATCATAATGGTCGCTATACTTGCACAAAGGGGCGTGCGCGCGGGCTTGAGGCATCAACTGCAAGGCAGGCCAGCTGATGATTGGTCCTCCGATTCCGGAGATACCAAATAGGAAAGAGTTAACAGGAACCTCAACGTATAGGTGCATTGCCGCCTCATCTAATTACAATAGCGTCAGCTGCGGGTTTGGTCAGATGTAGTTAACAGGAACCTCAATGTATAAGTATATTGCCGCCTCATATAATTGCAATAGCGTCAGCTGCGCCGGTTTGGTCGCATGTGGTTAACAGGAACCTCAATGTATAAGTGCATTGCCGCCTCATCTAATAACCGCAACAGGGAATTTGTAATTGGATGTGTATAAAAAAATGCCATATTATTGAACAGTTTTATAATTAAATTAATTTCCAATGGTATACAATACCTTTGCAAAATATGTCTGGTTTAGGATTTTTTTTACACAGGGCCTGTTCCCGTGACGCCTCTAAAACCTCCTCCAAGTTGCTCCAACTTGCAACTGTCTGTGCAATAAGATACGACAGTTGCAAGTTGGAGCAGCTGGGAGGAGATTAGAGGCGCCACGGGAACAGGCCCTGAGTTGTCAAACCTAAAAGTCCTTAGTTACCTTGCTTGCACAGATGTTGTAAATCAAGCCTTGCATGTATACGACCACTTGTTCGTTTCATTGTGAAAATGTATTGTGGCTGTTTTTAACCGTATGTTGAATTTGTGATACTACCATCAGTGGTGGTAAAGTGTTTTGTCTTTATGGATAAGGTCGGGGACAAAATGTTCCTTCTCATGCAGTACTCGGTAGTCAAAATGCCAGTAAAAATCATTACTATGTCATTCCTGGGAAAATTTACTAAGCGATCATGTCTTTAGAAATACTGATCGTCAAAACCACATCAGATGTATTATTCACTTAATCATCATCACGTCAGTATGTATGTACATTTATATTTGTGTAAAATTAGCAGTTGCGTTTCAGCTCTTGATTGTCAATAATTTAGTTTCACCCATATTTCCGACGGAAAAATATATACCAGTTATCTAGTCGACCGTTGATTTTGTTCCCCGGCCCCGGCCCCGGGGTTCTCCCTTGTGCATTTTAAATGAAGTGAGTCCACTGTTTGGTCAGTGGATCTCACTGTTTTACTAGCGGGACTTTGAAGAGTTCTACTATAAATAGCAGAAAATCCGGTCCATTCAGCATGAACATCCAGCAGTTATATGCATCCAGCGCAATGGGGCACCACAATTGAAGAAGCTATTGTAGGTGGCGTTGATGATCAACTGCTACCAAGCGGATCGGCGGAGTATAGGGCACATTGCTTAACCCGCGAGTTACTGGGGTATATTTCATAACGCGACTTACTGGGGGGGGGGGGGGGGGCTATTTCCCCCCCCCCCTCTGATCTCCGGAACTACTGGACCGAATGTAAAAATTCAAACGGCATTCGATAGCCCTGGGAAATTTATCGAGGGAAACATAATATTGTTGACCTCGAGGTCACCGATGATGTCAGAGGTCAGGTCAAGTACAAAATGTTTGACCGTGTAAAAAGGTCTCTATGGATGGAATTGTCGCGCAAAATTGCGATATTAAACGCATAAGCTGTTGATAAATCGGTATGATTCGTGTGTCTGACACTTCTAAGTGCCTTTCTAAGCTGTTTCTGACCTTGGGTCAGGTCAAGGTCGTCCGAGGTCACGAGGTCAAACTGCAGATTACGGCTATTAGGCGTTGTAACACATGTTTATGGGGTTGTTTTTCGTCTAGAACGCGAAAAATGACCTTAGAACATTGTTTGTTCCATATAAATAGAAATAAAAAGCAAAAATGGAAATGCGTTTTTTGTCCTAGTAATGCTGTGAGAAGTGGTCGATTTTTGTCATTTAAAGGTCATAACTCGGTCAATTTTAAAGATATCGACTTTAAATTTGGTACACATATTCACCGCATACGTCTCGATCATATATATTCCGGTTTTGGATAATTCTGATTTTTTCTTGAAAATTTTGTAAAAACCCCCAAAAATGTCTTTGGATTTCTCAAATTTTTTAATTTCAAATAAACTCACAAATCCGAGATAGCAGTTTGATAGCCCGGTCTATTGTTAGTAATTTGATTTAATACAATTTAGTTTATCTCAAATATCGTACCTTTGACAGCGTTTTCTGCAAACCATTATTTTGCAACAAAAACCGAAGAACATGACGTCACTCTGACGTCATTCTCGGTTGACCTATCATAGCCTCATATTTTTCCGTTTGCCAACATGTGTAGAATTGATGTGAGAGAAGTTACTGCAAGTTTGGTGACGATACGGGTGTTCGTTTAGGAGTTATTGCAAAATAACGGGAGGGGGGGGGGCAAAAATAGCCCCCCCCCAGTAACTCGCGGGTTAAGGCGGAGTTTTGAACGGGTTTACTTGATGTGTTCAAACTTATACGAAATGTTGTTGTCAATGAGTGTATTCGAAACCTGAAAGCATGTCTCGCGGAGGTCAATCGTTTGACCTCGGGAGGTCAAAGAGTGCCCGCGAGGTCAAATATCGGGCATCGCATAACTTTTTCCCTTAAGTACTTATCGAAGTCGTTTCAACGGCTAAATGTTCCCACCAGCCTATAGATGGTGCACAAGAGTGATCAGACCGCCCCTGGTCACCGGTTGACCTCAGGGCACAACATAAGTTACCATTATGTCATATGTGAGAATGATGGGGTGCCGCATAATTTGTTTTCCCAAAATCACTTAGAGAACCCATTCTACTACCATCGCCTTCCCTTTATCTCACCGAAGGTGCACAACACAATACTTGACCTATCCAGGTCACCGTTTGACCTCAGGTCACCTGGAAAGGCGCTAATATCCATTTAACGAGCCGTCCAAATACTTTCGTTGTTTACCGGCCGATTGTGTTCAGACTTATACAGCATGTTGGTGTCTATGAGTATATTCGAATCCTGAAAGCATTTATCGCTGAGGTCAATCGTTTGACCCCAGGAGGTCAAAGAGTGCATGCGATGTCAAATCTTGGGTACCGCATAACTTCTTCCCACTGAAATCGGGCTTACCGAAGTCGTTTCAACGGCTAAGTATTACCACCAGCCTATTGACGGTGTACAACGTAAGACTTGACCCATCCAGGTCACCGTTTGACTTCAGGTCACCTGGAAAAGCGCTATCGATATCGATTTAACGAGCCGTCCAAATACGTATTCGTTGTTTACCGACAGATTGTGTTCAAACTTACCTTCGGTGGGTTAAAGGGAAGGCCATGGTGGTAGAATGCTTTCTCTAAGTATTTTTTTTTTAGAGAAAAAACATATGGAGTACACCGATATTCTCCCATAGGCCATAATGGTAACTTATGTTGTGCCCTGAGGTCAACCGGTGACCAGGGGCGGTCAGATCACTCGTTGTGAACCGTCTATACGCTGGTGTGAATATTTAGCTGTTGAAACGACTTCGATAAGTACTTTAGGGAAAAAGTTTTCCGCTATCCGATATTTGACCTCGCGGGCACTATATGACCTCCCGAAGTTAAACGATTACCCTCAGCGATAAATGCTTTCAGGGTTCGAATACATTCATAAAAGACAACAACATTTCGTACACGTTTGAACACAATCGGCCAGTAAACAACGAATATGTATTTGGACGGCTCGTTAAATGGATATTACGGCCTTTCCAGGTCACCTGAGGTCAAACGGTGACCTGGAGGGATCAAGTCTTGCGTTTCACATATTCAGTGGGTTAAATGGAAGGCGATGGTGGTGGAATGGGTTCTCTAAGTCATTTTGGGGAAACAAATATGCGGTACCCCGTCATTCTCCCGTAGGCCATAATGGTAACTTATGTTGTGACCTGAGGTCAACCGGTGATCAGGGGCGCTCTTAGATCACTGTGTGCACCGTCTGTAGGCTGGTGTGAATATTTAACCGTTAAAGCGACTTCGATAAGTAATTTAGGGAAAAAGTTATGCGGTACCCAAGATTTGACCTCACGGCCCGGTCACGAGCACTCTTTGATATCCCGAGGTCAAACGATTGGCCTCAGCGATAAATGCTTTCAGGTTTCGAATACACTCATAGACACCAACATTCTGTATAAGTTTGAACACATCCGTAAAACTCTAACCCCTTCAAAACTGCGCCGTAAACAATGCGCCCTATACTCTGACGCACAGACGCCGGTCCGCTTGGTAGCAGTTGATCATCAGCTCCTCTAGCGGCGGGAAATGTTTTGTGGTGCCCCATTGCGTCGATTATGGCGCATGGTGTATAGTTTAAATGTTTGGGCTCTTCCGTGGGATTAAAAGTATATTAAATTATCCTCGGTATGTATTCAGGCATCATTTTAATTTGGATAAATTGCTTAGTCGCACATTGTAAATAGCTAAAATTGATGTGAATGTTCAAATGGTTGTAAAATCACTCACTTCACTGTATTTTGACCACCTTCACTTGTAAAATTATTCACCATTGCCTGGTGAAAATTTAATTCACCAGGCAATGGTGAATAATTTTACAAGTGAAGTTGGTCAAAATACAGTGAAGTTAGTGATTTTACAACAATTTGAACATTCAAAGCAATTTTAACTATTTGCAATGTGCGACTAAGCAATTTATCCAAATGCAAAATTATGCCTAAATACCAGCGTTCGCCACGGTTCCACCAACCCCCTGCCCGGACCGGCCCAGGCCCATGAACACCAAGCCCAGGCCCGGACCAGGCCCGGTCAAATTAATAATATTGAAGCCCAGGCCCGGTCCGGCCCGTTTAGATTAAGCATATAATTATTTTCGGAAAATTTGCAATAATTATCCTAGCATATGTACTTGTATACTATACATGTGAAACAATGAACCAACTATGCTAACAGAAAAAAAGCCACAGCCACAGCAACTGTGTGTTGCTGTGTAAATGAACTGCTGGTTAAAATATTTTTAAGCTGACCTGAGCTTGCGCGTATTACTTCAAAAATTACCAGGCCCAGGCCCGTCCAGAGCCCAGTGATTTCTATAACCAAGGATTGACTGGGGTCTGAGCAGAACGCCATTGACTGGGGGGGGGGGGGGGGGGGAGGGCGTTACACGCCCCCTGGTTATCTTCCAAACCAATACTCGCAGCGATACGCTCAAGAGGCCATTCGAAAGCTCTCAATGAGACAAATATAATCCAATGTCAAAAATGTCAACGTGAGGTCAAATGTCAGGTCACGGTCAGGTAAAAGATCAAAATCGGCGTATTTGTGTTTATGGGCCATACTTTCCAGCCTTCGTTTGCGACCAGTCTCACCCAAAGTGCTGACAAAGGTATGATACATATCTCGCATGCGCTAAAATGAGATTGTTGGCCAAAGTCAAGGTCAAGGTCAGGTCACAAAAGGTCACTATGCTCAAATTATCTACGAAAGTCATGCAACACATGTTTTATGAGTACTTTTCCACATATAATTCGATTGTGATAGTCATTTTACCACCTGACTTCATTTACGTGAAGTAAATGTCAATTTTAGGTCAAATTCAGGTCACCGAAGGTCAAAATGTTAAATTGTTAAATCTAAACAAAAAAGGCACGTTGTTTTGGAATTTATGAGACCAGTTGTGTCTCCGAAATACAGGGGTGGCATTTATTTATCTGTGTCTAGTCAATAGAAGCAAAAAGAAAAAAATAAGAAAAAAATGACGTCATGAGCTACCCATACTTTATATGTCATAAATCCGTCAAAAATGAAGATATCAGTTTGAAATTTTGTATGGTAGTTGCCTATGTATGGTTCTCTGACATATCTTCCGTTTTTTTTTAATATATTAGAATTGTTTTGATTTTGTGATCATTTTCCCATTTTTTTTTTGGGGGGGGGTCACAAACTAACATTTTCAAAAATCCGAGATAGCAGGTTTGTAGCCGATGCAATTTTCTATCTTTTGGCGTTTTGTATTGCATTTTGCTTTAAAAAAATGTGTACGGCCTGGAAAAGTTTTGCTGATTTTGGTGTAAAACTCGTGTGTAGTGACGTCACTAAATTCGCTATAACTAAAAACATGTCGACTAAATATCTTCATTTTTGCTCAGAAGACGTAAACATGATCTATAAGAAGGTGCGTGAAGTTTCAGGTTGATAACTCTTATCAGTGTTTTAGCTATTGCAAAAAAGCATCAACGGGGGGGGGGGGGCGTTAACCCTATTTGTAACAGGCTCCTGGCTACCCCTATTTGTAACGGGGGGGCGGATTCCGCCCCCCTCCCCCCCGGAGATCTCGAGATCTACCCGTCCGATTTTCAAAAATGAAACGGTGTTTGGTTCCCCTCAACACGATCTACATTTCTAAATAATAAACATATATAAATGTGGGATAGGGGGGCAACAGGGGGGCAAAAACTACAAATTTTAGTGGTATTTTTGATCCAACATAGCTTTCATGTTTATCGACCGATTTTAACACAACCAATAGGAATCGATAGAGATTCAATTGGAAATTGATATATGATGGTGACGTTTTAAAATTCAAAAATCATAGGCGTGTGCAGGTCACTAAATATGGGGGTGAAGTATATGCGTAATAAAACCATTTTTGTATGTGTTTTTTAAAATAAATGAAATGGTACTTGATTGAGACATTAGACAAAACAGTTATAAATAATATTTTTTGCCATAGGCGGTACCAGGTTAGTGAAAAGGGGGGTAAAATTGGGAAAAATATTAACCGCAGACAAGTTGCTACCCAGCACTATAAATATGTTACTGATCGTAGATAGTTCCTTTTTGCATGTTGTACTTCATTATAGGCGTATCCAGGATCCAAACTGGGGCGGCGCAAGACCTTTTGATAAGTATATTATCCGCTATTATGATACTAACTAGTCAACACTGACTATTTCACTTACAACTTCAATTAACATTGCTTACCCCCTTTTTACCCTACCTGGACTCGCCTATTATCTTATAATCGTTCGTAGAGTAGCCTGTGGTGCGTGTTTCACCCGAAAACTGCAGTATGTTATGTAATTGTACGCCCATGCCTCTTAGTTTCCTTGCAATAATATGACCGCCTTTCTTCCATTCCTGAGCGCGCCTCTGCAAAAAATGGTTTTATTCCCTTTTCTGGCCTCATATGTGCATATATCATTATAAGCTAAACGTCTATTGCGCCGTTATCGCTGGCATATCGTCATCACCATGCCAGTCACCCCCCTTTTCATGTTCCTGAACACGCCCCTGAAACTCTATATGTAATAAATTATGCAAATAATGGAAGCAGAAGCTATCTTTTACATCTTGATAGCTATAAATGCCCCTTACATTGCTCTATTGGCTTCCCGCCAAGCATTGAATACTTCCTGGACCCCCCCCCCCTTTTCAAGCCCCTGAAACCGCCTCTGCCATGCAATTTTTATGATATTTCATTAACATCAACTAATTTGCACTTGTTGCAATCACCGTAAACCGATGTAACTCCTTCATACTTGAGGCAGTTAGGAAGAAACCGTGGAAGATCGCATTTCCGTATTATCGCCAAATGTCGCCTCCGAACCCACCCAAAACTGTGCCCTGGAACCGCCTCTGTTCAGGTTAAGAACTCAAAATTTTGACTCCAAATGCGGAGTTCAATTCTATGAAAAGTCCCAAAACATCATGGCCCTGCTCTCAGCCGTTCTGGAGATATCTGGGAAAAACATGAGGGGGGCGGAATCCGCCCCCCCTGTTACAAATAGGGTTAACCCCCCCCCCCCCCCCCCAGTCAATTGCGGGTTAAAGTTAGGGCCCAGCCCAGGCCCAGCCCAGGCACAGCCCAGGCACAGCCCAGGCCCAGCCCAGGCCCATCCCGGCCGATGGCGAACTCAGCTAAATACATACAGAGGAGGATAATTTAATATACTTTTAATCACACGGAAGAGGCCAAACACAAACACAAACACAAACACACAAATGCTTACATATATGAAGTACAACATTGAGTTTGATGTTGTTGATTGCAGTTGAAGGCACATGTAGCATGGGTTTGAAGTAAAATTAATCAAGTGAGTAGTGAATGCAGACTGCAAAAGTGCAAATTAACCCGCGCGGCGCTTGGGGGGTAAATTTTACCCCCCCTCCCGGATTTTCTCCATAACTTGACAACTATGACAGATATCAAAGTGAAACTTACGGTAGCTTATGGTGCATCAATTATACGTCTTCTCCCATTTTTTTTAATTAAATTCGTGAAAATTTGTGGCAGATAATGACGTTTTAGTGACGTCATGCCATGTCATTTTTGGTGAAAAAACGTTAAATGTTTGAAAAATCGTACAAAATAGCGTGTTACTGCAAATTGCAAATAAAAGACGTCAAAAGAAGGGAAATAACATTGTCTTTGACATGGCTATCTCAGATTTTCAAAATTGTGGGTTTTTGACCCCCAAAAATGCAAAAAACTGATTTTTGCGGAAGAATTTCCACAAAAGTTTTTTGTTTGAAGATTTGCAAAAAAAACGGAAGATATATTAGAGAACCGAGTATGAACGATGTTTAAACCAAATTTCAAAGCAGTTTCTTTATTTTTGACTGACTTATGGCTCTCTAAGAACAAGTAACTCATGACGTCATTTTTTTAATTGCGTTTTTTTGCTTTTACTGACCAGATACAGACAAATAAATGCCACCACTGTATTTCGAAGACAAAACTAGTCTAGAAACATGCAATGTTTATTTAGATTAATCAATTTCAAATTTTGACCTTATTGTGACCTGAACTTGACCTGAGGACGATTATATGGTGTCAGGCTGTGAAAATGGCTGCTTCTATCGAATTATACGTGTAAAATAACCCATACAACATGTGTCGCATGGCTTTCGTAGACCTGTGACCTTGTGTGACCTGACCTTGACCTTGACCTTTGCTTACAATTTCACTTTTACTTATGCGGGAAATGCATTATACACTCTGGAGCACTTTGTGAGATAATAGTTCCAATATAAGGCTTTGGATGGAAAGTATAGCCCCAAAAACTCAAATACTTACATTTTACATTTGACCTGACCGTGACCTGACATGTGACCTTATTTTAAGAATTTCGAGTATGCATTCGATTCTTCTCGTTGAGAGCTTGCGATCGCCGCATTGCGCGTCTCGCTGCGGTTATTGGTTCGGAAGATACGAGGGGGGGTAAAATTTACCCCCAGCGCCGCGCGTTCGGCTGGAGACCCCAGCGCCGCGCGGGTTAAGTAAGGCTCTGTAGGTACCTAAATGATGGGGGTAGACTGTCGTAACCCTGGACACATCCTAACTCTAGACTCATCATGCTATCATAATGTAAACAATAACTGACACACTGAACCACCGTACGTTGGTATCGTCTACATTATGATAGCATGCAAAGTATGAGGTAGGACGTGTCCGAATATTGGACTTTTCCCTATCCATTGGCGGGCCCAAGCGTTGCACTGAATTGTTACACCTTAAATTGTTACCTATATGGATCATGGATTGATTCCCTGATTTTTCCCATTGAGCATGGATTAATGCCAAAGAAACCCTGATTTCTATGCATTCAGCTTGGACTGATGTCCAAATGGCCTCTGCTCTGACTG
Source organism: Chirona hameri (assembly GCA_036785665.1). NCBI lineage: Eukaryota > Metazoa > Arthropoda > Thecostraca > Balanomorpha > Balanidae > Chirona > Chirona hameri. The sequence continues at coordinate 44,155 of JAXIVJ010004050.1, forward strand.
TTCCTCTACACTGCTCTGACTGTTCCTCTACACTGCTCTGACTGTTCCTCTACACTGACTCTGACTGTTCCTCTACACTGCTCTGACTGTTCCTCTACACTGCTCTGACTGTTCCTCTACACTGCTCTGACTGTTCCTCTACACTGCTCTGACTGTTCCTCTACACTGACAAAAAAATGACACCCCATTACTTTAAGTGTAACACCCTCAACACAAAAAAAAACAGGGACCGATAGGCTTGTTTTAGGGTGTTACGCATGTTAGGAATGAAGAATGACACCACTTTAAGGAGTTATATTGCTCTTATTATGTGCCCTTATTATGTACTTATGTACAACTAGGGTCCGTCATTTTGCAACTTTTTCGACTTTTTCCAGGTTTTCGCAGCTTTTCCCATGCGTTTCAACGTGAAAAACAACATGGTATGGTTCTTTTCCCCAACAAACTGCGTTTTAACTTAGCGCATACACGATTTATGACATATTATTTTGGGTCTCTGCAATAATCAGGCAGATTGTGAAGTCAATAGTGCGGGCGGACCGTGTCCAGGTATGTCGGGCACGTAAAACTTTCGCTTCTAAATTCTGCCGGACGCCAGGAATTGCTTGATCGGGTGGAGGGGTCAGGGTCTGCGCAACAAGCTATGCTTAGCGCGGGCCTGATCTCGGAAATCCATCCAATCCAAAACATTCGGACTAAATTGATTACAAAAATGTATAGGGCTTTAAAAACAAACCTTTAAAGGGGAATAATGACCTTTTCCCATAAAGAAAAATGGAGTTAGCACTTGAAATTGACAGACGAGGCCAAAATATGATGCAAATTCATCGCATTTTGCACATACAAATTTCTTCCGAGAGATATTTCAAGTTAACCCTATTTGTAACAGGGGGAAGGTGGGCGGATTCCCCCCCCCCCCCACACATGTTTTTTTCGCAGATATCTCCAGAACGGCTGAGAGCGGGCCCATGAAATTTTGGGACTTTTCCCACAACAGATTTTCACATATGGAGTAAAAATTTGGAGTTCTTACTTAACCTGAACAGAAGCGGTTCCAGGGCACGGTTTTGGGTGGGTTCGGCGGCGACATGCTGGAGGCTTGGTGGCGCCTGAATATGGCGGCCGCCACGGCTCGGTGCTCCGTGATTTTTAGGCTGTTGCAGCGTCACCAGGTGATCCACAGTGCTACAAGTTGGCTTACAGCTGCATAAGAACAGTAAGAGGCATGTGGCATACTTATTTTGGCTACTTTTCTTGAGTGAAGTGATTTTTCAACTCTGGCTCTGTGTCGTGTCGAGACACCTAAGGACGTCACACGCTGCTATTTTCGCCACTCTACCGATTCTGGAAGAGGTGGATCGGCTGTTCCGCCAATCAGCGACAGGCAAGGGTTTTCTACCGCGTCCCGGTTTCGCCGAGGAGGAGGAGCCTCGGCCCCAACCAGTTGCGACGAGTCACCACCAGCCGGCGCTTCGGTAGTGGCTGGCAATGGCGGAGGCAGGCACCGCAGAGGCAGGCGGGCGGGGAGGCGTTTGCGGTGGCGTAGAGCTGGGCCATCCGAGCTGCAACTCGACCTACCACCAGCAGAGTACAGCAGCCCTCTGGTCACGATACCCCTGGTCGGAGAAGCTGAGTCCGCCCCTGCCAGCCCCGCACCGCCCCAGCCCCAGTCCCAGCCGCAGCCGCCGGCCGCCGCCGACCGCCTGGCGCCGCTCGCAGCGGAGACCGACCCCGCCAGCCCTCGGCGCATTCCAGTGACCGTAGGGTACCGCCCGCGGCCGCCCGGGCCGAGGGAGGACGCCGTGACACCACGCACGGCGGCGGCTGCCTCCACTGGGCGTCGGGATGCGGGGGAGACCATGTCGGCCGGTGGCCGCGACCGCTGCCTCGTGCTGCCGGAGCGGCTCACCGTCCGTCAGACCGCCACCGCCACGGAGAGACGAGCCGCCGCCGGCGGGAGTGGCACAGCGAGGACGGCCAACGTCACTGGTAGCGGTGTCAAACTGGAACTTCTTAATGTGCAGTCGCTGCTCCCGAAATTAGCAGACATTAGAGCAGAAGTCAGTCAAAAGCGACCAGAAGTGTTGTGTTTCACTGAAACGAACTTAAAGCAAACCACTCCGAACCGTTACATTGAAATAGAAGATTACCGAGTGTTTAGATGTGACCGCGTCAGGGGCAAGAAGAAATCTGGTGGGGGAGTTGTAATTTACGTGAGAAACGATTTGCAAGCAGAAACTGTCAAAGTGGTGGCCTCATCAGATCAGACTCAAGTTGAAGCATTATGGATTAAGGTTAAATTCGATAAGAGAAAGGCAGTGTTAATAAGTTGTATGTACCGTCCACCATCAACCGTGCATTCTCAAGTGCATGCGGACTTTAACGACATTGAGGAACAGTTGCAGAGTGTCATTGCTCAGTATCCGTCACAGCGCATTGTGGTGACAGGTGATCTCAACGCCGATGCACAGACGAACCCGACGGCCAACGCTAGATTGATTGAGCTCGAGAGATATGGTTTGAAATGTATTGTTAGGGAACCAACTTTCTACTGTGGTGATCACCGATCTATACTTGATGTGATTTTGGTGTCTGAAGCAATTCACAATGCCCAAGTGCCGCCATCGTGTACTGTGGAACGCTGTGATCACGCTAGCCATCATTATCGTGTAAATGTTGTGATTACTGTACCGAGAGATAGGTCGAAAGCGCTGTATAGGACAGGTCGAGCCTGGAAATCGTTCGACAGTGATGCATTCTTGGCAGATGTAGCAGCGACTGAATGGAGCACTGTAGTCAATGCAGATGACGATTGTGAGAGGCAGTGGTTGTCATTCGCGTCCAGTTTGAATGAATTGCTCGATGTGCACGCTCCGATTCGACGATATCGAGTGCATAATCCCAGGGGCCCGCATGTTTCACCAGATACATTAGATCTCATGGCTCAGAGAAGACGTGCAAGGGAAAACAACGATCCGGCATACAAGCATCTTAATTTAGTGACGAAACGAGCTATAAGAGCAGATTGTAGGCAAAATTTAGAAGATCGTATCAGAAATTCAGCACCTTCAGACTTATACCGGCAGCTGAAGCCGGTCATCGCCCCAAAGCGGGGACCGACAACAGAACCGTCAAATTTAACTCCGAACGAACTCAACCAGTACTTTACGACAATCGGCTTGGAAACGCGCGACAAAGTCGCAGCGGACTTCGCGCAGTCAGCTCGCGAACGTTTAAATCCAAGATTACCTAGAGTAAATACCGGGAAATTGCGGATTTCTCCAGTAACTCTGTTGCAACTGCGAAAGACTCTGTTTTCGGTTCCAAATAAGAATTCATGCGTAGAGGGAGACATTCCAGTTAAAATTTTGAAACTATGTTTTCCAGCTGTAGGTCGCTATCTGCTGCGGATCATCAATAAGAGTTTCATAACAGGCACTGTTCCAGAAAGCTGGAAACGGGCCACAGTCATTCCGCTTCATAAGAAGGGTGATCCCAGCATAGCATCAAATTTCAGGCCGGTCACTAACATTCCAACAATAACTAAAGTAGTTGAAAAACTTGTTCTAAATCAGCTGACCAATTATTTGAATAGAGAACATTTATACAGTAACGATCAACATGGCTTTCGAGAAAATCATTCCACTTGTACCGCGCTTTTATCAGTGACTGACGAGATTCTGAAAGGCATGGATCGGTCAGAGATTTGTTTGTTGACGCTTATCGATTTAAGTCGATGTTTCGATGTGATCGACCATAAAACGTTGCTAAATAAACTAGAATTATTACAGATTAGTTCAGATTGGTTTGAAAGCTATCTTAGCGGACATGTTCAGCAGGTAAAAGTAGGTGAAACGTTTTCGGACTCTCTCCCAATCAACATTGGAACGTTTCAAGGGTCATGTCTGGGACCGTTGCTCTATAACGTAGCTAGCAACGACTTGCCGTGCTATATCCCCGACGAAATTAATGGATTTAAAATTATTAAAGCCCGTTATGCAGATGATAGTCAAATTGGTATTGTCGGTCCCCGGAGCCGTTTAGAAGAGATGAAAAGGAGCCTCGAAGAGGTTCTTGATACAATGACCACATGGTTTCAGCAGAACGGTATGCTGGTAAACGCCAGTAAAACGGAATTGATTGTGTGCGGCGACAGGCGGCAAGTGTCGCGTCTAGAAAGTGAAACGTCTATAAATTTTATGGGAGAGATACTCCATTCTAAGACTAGTGTCAGAAATCTGGGTGTAACCATGGATCGTTTTCTGTCGTGGGAGCAACACGTGCAGCAAATAGCGGATCGTTGTTTTGGAATTCTTGTAGGTCTTCTTCATGCCAAGCAGGTGCTGCCTATAGGGACACTACCCAGGTTAATCGATGCAATGGTTTTTTCTCATGTCAGGTACTGTGTGCAAGTGTATGGTGGGACCAGTGTTACGGGGATAGGTAAAATTCAAAAGATATTTAATTTTGCGGCAAGAGTAATCTCAGGACGTAGGAAATATGATCACATCTCGGACGTGTTGAAGCAGTATGATTGGCTAGGGGCAGCACGGTTTATTGAGTATTGTGACATGAGCATGCTACACAAGATTGTTACCACCGGTGAGCCTTCTATGTTGGCTAGTCAGTTCACTTTGAATCGAGACGTGGTGGGCCGTCGTACCCGACAGTCAGACCAGCTGGCATTGCCCAAACCCAGAACGAATCACGGGAAGCGAAATTTTGTGTATCGATCTGCGGCGCTGCTCAACAGTCATTTTGGTTCTAATGTTACGGATGTCCTCACTTCGTCCACAAGACTGGCAAAGAAAATGTTTAGAGAGCATTGCGCGGCTGCCGAAAGTAATACCTAGGCGCCAGTGTCTTCTATGGTAGCGTTTTTACACATGTTTTTAAATGCTTTTTAAATGACAAAGCGTAAGCTGCAATATGTACTTACCATGTATGACAATGACCCTGTAATAGCCCATGATGTGTGGAAACGGTCAGCTGATGTCGAAATACAAATACAAAAATACATTTGGCGATAATACGGAAATGCGATCTTCACGGTTTCTTCCTAACTGCCTCAAGTATGAAGGAGTTACATCGGTTTACGGTGATTGCAACAAGTGCAAATTATTTGATGTTAATAAAATATTATAAAAATTGCATGGCAGAGGCGGTTTCAGGGGCTTGAAAAGGGGGGGGGGGTTACTGGAAGTATTCAATGCTTGGCGGGAAGCCAATAGAGCGATGTAAGGGACATTTATAGATATCAAGATGTAAAAGATAGCTTCTGCTTCCATTATTTGCATAATTTATTACATATAGAGTTTCAGGGGCGTGTTCAGGCACATGAAAAGGGGGTGACTGGCATGGTGATGACGATATGCCAGCGATTACGGCGCAATAGACGGTTAGCTTATAATGATATATGCACATATGAGGACAGGAAAGGGAATACAGTCGTTTTTTTGCAGAGGCGCGCTCAGGAAGGGAAGAAAGGGGGTCATATTATTGTAAGGAAACTAAGAGGCATGGGCCTACAATGACATAACATACTGCAGTTTTCGGATGAAACACGCACCACAGGCTACTCTACGAACGATTATAAGATGATAGGCGAGGCCAAGTAGGGTAAAAAGGGGAGTAAGCAATGTGAATTGAAGTTGTAAGTGAAATAGTCACTGTTGACTAGTTAGTATCATAATAGCGGATAATATACTTATCAAAAGGTATTGCGCCTCCCCAGTTTGGATCCTGGATACGCCTATGATGAAGTAAAACATTCAAAAAGGAACTATCTACGATCAGTAACTTATTTATAGTGCTGGGTAGCAATTTGCCTGCGGTTAATATTTGTTTCCAATTTGACCTCCCTTTTTCAATGACCTGGTACTGCCTATGGCAAAAAAAAAGGATTTATAACTGTTTTGTCTAATGTCACAATAACATACCATTTCATTAATTAAAAAAAACACATAAAAATGATTTTATTACGCATTTACTTCACCCCCATATTGAGTGACCTGCACACGCCTATTATTTTTTAATTTTCAAAAGTCACCCCCATATTTCAATTTCCAATTCAATCTCTATCGATTACCATTAGTTGTGTTAAAATCGGTTGATAAACATGACAGCTGTGTTGTATCACAAATACCACTAAACTTTGTAGCTGTTGCCCCCCTGTTGTTCCCCTATCGAAAATATAGATTGTTTTATTATTTAGAAATGTAGATCGTGTTGAGAGGAACCAAACGCCGTTTCATTTTTGAAAATCGGACGGGTAGATCTCGAGATCTCGGGGGGGGGGGGGGAGGGCGAAATCCGCCCCCTCCTGTTACAAATAGGGGTAGCCAGGAGCCTGTTACAAATAGGGTTAAACCTAAGTACAAAGTACTTGATTTTGTATTCATTCACAGGAAAAAATACAAGTTCAAGGTGAATTTGCATGGTTGAAAAAACAGTTATCAGCTAAAGAACAAAAATGTATGTAGAGCCATCTGCAACACAACGGGTGTATATCATAAGCACCCAAGATCCATAAATACCCGAGTCCATAAATCCCAGAATCCATAAATACCCAAGTCCATAAGTTCCCGAGTTCATAAGTACCCAGAATCCACAAATACACAAGTCCATAAGTTCCCGAGTTCATAAGTACCCAAGATCCATAAATACCCGAGTCCAAAGTTCCCGAGTTCACAAGTACCCATAATCCATAAATACCCAAGATTCATAAGTGCCCAAGATTCATAAGTGCCCAAGATTCATAAGTGCCCAAGATTCATAAGTACCCAAGATCCATAAATACCCGAGTCCATACTAACCTAACCTAACATAAACAGATCTGTCTGATGTGGGGACAGACCGTCCATTTCGAGGACACCGATTCCGGCGAGTTTTAGCCAAGTCTAGTATCACAATTCAACATAAGAAACTTTTCTGAGCAAAACCTAACAAAACCTAAGTGACAAAAACACCTTTAAATGATCGAATAGGCATTGCTTTTTTTTCGTTCTACATAAAACATTCGTTGAGTTACATCTCTTTTTTGGACACATGTCACATGTACTTTTTAATTGTTGTTTACTATGCATTTTCGGGGAGAAAGAATCACTTAGGTTTTCCAAAAAATGCCCATGTAGGCTAAACGGACATCAGGATTATAGAAATCCCAACCTAACAAAACCTAAGTGGGCCCTTCCCCTAGTTCTTGGTTTTTCGTTACTTTGAGATTCAATTCAATATGATATACATATACCGTAACCCCACATTAATTGCATGATTTTATTCACAATTATGCATTTGCACCAAGGATATATGGTAAGCAATAATTGTTCTGAATTAACCAAAACTTGACTATTTTTACATTCTGAAAACGATGAGCACAAGAAAACTGGCAAAACTAAATTAGAAAAGGTGTTTCATCGCTGAAAATGGATGGATTGTAAATTGAAGTATACGAACTGGCGGGGACTTTCTTCTGGAGCAAAAAGTAATTTTACATGTTTTAATTATGTGCGCAACTTAAAAATATATAGTACGTTTTTCTCCAAATAAAGCCTTTGATCCAACTGTTCTAGCTTGGTATCACAACACTTTTCACATGCCAGGTAGGCAGCATTGGAAAAAGCAGCTCTTCTTGATTTATTGATTGGTACTTTGTAGATCTTTTTTATATCAATACCACTTTTCTTTGGCTTATAAGATATTATGTGTCATAAAACAAAACATGAATGACCCCAACAATATGATGCCTGTTTGTAGCCTCCGTAACTGGTGAAAAGCGCACGTCTAACATTAAAAAGTATGTGATATGATCGAAAAAAATCTTGCTCGTTTCAATGGTGGTTCGCAAATTTGATATGCTTGCATATTTCATTTGCATTCAGTAAAATACTTGTCCTATGTTATACGGTTTCGGCGCCCTTTGCCGGTCGTCTGGTTGGACGGTCCGGGAAATATTGTGAAGTATCCCTAGCGTTCACCTTGAGGACCAAGGTTTTTACGGCAACAGAGTTATAATCGATCTGGTAGCGTTTGGTAGTGATTGCGCATAGAATGTCACACGTGAAACAGCGTATTCATGGATGAAGAAATGGATCAGTCATCCATGCCGTGCTTATGCTGATCGTCAGACTGCTGCGTTTTGGTTTGGTGAGTAATAATAATATTATTAAGATTTAAATTGACACTTAATTTTGATAACATTTGTGTAACGGGCCAATGCAACGATGGTATTCATTTGGTTTTGTCCTTTGTGAACAGCATTTTCTCTCACATAGCAAATCACGAATGGTAGTGTGAATAGGTAGGTTCACCGGTAACCTTCAACTAAGGTAACTGTAGGTGCACCGTGTTATGCACAGTATGACAGTATGGTATGTCACAGTGTAACATCAGAAAAGCAGTGGCATTGTGCGCCACAGCGATATTTCCTTTCATGGTGATTTACCTTAATTTTTCCCAATGGCGATATTTCTTCTGACGAAGACGCTATCATTATTAATAGGTTAGGTTAGGTTGCGTAAATACATCGCACAGCTTATTTACCCTGTAGGGTGAGTTTTTTTCTACAAGATGGTCTGGGGTCTGGGGGCCCCCTGGTAGGTCTGCAGCAAAGCGAGCGAAGGCGTTCTTATATGGGTCCCTGCGCCCGTAATTCCTATAAAGGTTAGGTCAGGTTTTATTATGTTATTACAATTTTTCCTGCCACACCCTGGTTAGGTTTAACAGCTTTGTCAGAAAAAATAGGGGGCATTTTTGCTGTGGTACATAATGCCGCTTTCTGATGTTACCATATGCTGACATGCTGTGCATAACACAGCACAACTGTGCATAACACAGCACAACTGTGCATAACACAGCACAACTGTGCATAACACAGCACAACTGTGCATAACACAGCACAACTGTGCATAACACAGCGCAGTAACAGGTACCTTAGTCGCGAAGATTACTGATACAACAGACATCAACATGCCATAATAGGTACCAGTATTTTCTATTGGCTGTGTAAATGCCGTAAACTTCCAATTCATCACCCTCTGCCAGTGTTGGTAGAACGTCATGGCGTGGAAGTGTGCCCAGTCTGGTAAGGCAGACTTGAGACACTGTCACTATATTTGCTCCTCCCTCCATCCAAACACATAGCTCAGTTGGTGGAGGGCTAGGGTGGACGTGTGCGCTCCTGGGCAAGGTGGGTTTGAGGGTAATCGTTCAGTAATTCACCTCCCCAGTGGCTCATGATTGTTTTCATACCTCAGTGGACAATTCAAAAACAGGGCCTATTTTAACTTGTTATCTGGGGGAGGGGGCAAATGTCCCCCCCCCCCCCACCCCAGTTAGCCGTTTTGCCCCCTCCCCCCCCCCCCCCCCCCAGTCAAGAACTGTTGCCCACCCTGATTTCAGTATTTCCATGTCATTTTTCGCTGGATAGGTATTCAATTAAAGGGAGTGTGCCTACTCACATCGCTTAGTTGGGGTTATTGACACTGGTCTATAGAACACAATTTTCTGAATTGAACCAATACTTCATTTCTCCAGATTCACCCTAGTTGCTGAGATATTCAAAGACTCCAGGAATTTGCTTGGGAGCAAAAAGTTATCGGGTAGACTCCAGAGGGCTTTCGCTACTAGAAGCACTGCAACTATCGATTAAACTGCTAGCATATTGTTAGCGCCGGCCAATAGCAATTCAATAAAACAGCTCGTGCACGCTGATAGCAGCAGCTGAACAGAAACTGGACGGTCATCATGTTTTCCGATGATGGCCGATGGCCATTTTTTGAAGAAGATATAAATTTAGAGCTACGAAACTTGCACATAATAAAGTTCACAGTAGCAAGAACGTGCTGTGCAAAACTCGTCTTTCTATCTTGCATGATGTGACCGCAATTGTATTGTATTATGTGCGCCGTTTTACATAACATCACCATAGTGGCGATCGTTTTATAGATATTGAAACAAAAAAACAAAAAAACAATATAAGTGAAAATTCAACTAAAGGGGCTCCAGATGTGAATTTCATCATATACAACAATCAAACCAACAGCTACTTACCGTATGAAAAATATTTTTGACATTCCAAAACAGTAGGCACACTCCCTTTAAAATAAAATATGCTTACCTGGTGATAAATGCACTGGCGGATCCAGCCTCTCTCCGTGGGGGGGGGGGGGCATCTTTTTGTGGCAAAAAAGAACCCCCATTTTTTCCCGCGGATTTGGGCCGGTCACCTTGAAGAACAACTGCCTGGTCAGGCAGGTAGCGGTGCCTGCTGCGTGATCGCAGCGATGCGTCGGATTCAGTCCGTTTTGTTGAGACGAACGCTTCTTGCGGCAAACTGTGGCGAAGTGTCCCATGATGCCGCAGAAGAAGCACGCCTGGTCCACTGCCGGGCATGTGCCTTTCGGTTCGCCTCAAGCTGACGACGCCGCTGACGCCTCAACACTCTCAGCCCAAGTGTGCAAGCCAGACGCGCAGCGTGTCACCAGTATGTTCAGTGAAGAACAGTGACCAACAGCAACAGCAGAAGCAGCTCCGCAGTGATCTTCTCGAAGAATTCGCCGATGTCTTCACATCTGACAACACTACACCTCTGAAGCCGATGACCAGCCCTCCAATGGTGATCCACGTCACAGAAGACGACAAACCCTTCGCCCCCCCCCCCCCCCTGTGCCGTACGCATGGAGAGACGACGTGAAGTGCCAGCTGGACGAAATGGTTCGGCAGGGTATCATCGACCCTTTGGGCGACGAACCATCAGACTGGTGTCATCCACTAGTTTTGGTCACAAAGTCTGATGGAGGAATAAGGAAATGCATCGACCTCACCAAACTCAACAAGTTTGTGAAGAGACCGCTGCACCCACTCTCTACTCCAAGAGAAGCCGTCTCTAGTATCCCTGTGAACGCGAAGATCTTCTCCACGCTGGACGCCAGGTCAGGATACTGGCAGCACCCTCTACAAGAAAGCAGCCAGCATCTCACAACGTACATCACTCCCTGGGGGCGCTTCAAGTTCCTCAGAGCGCCCATGGGTCTGGTATCGACAGGGGACGAGTATTGCCGACGCGGAGATCTTGCTCTCCAGTGACTGGACCACATCGTGAAGGTGGTGAACGACATACTGGTGCACGACGAGACGTTCGAAGACCATGCAAGCCGTCTACGAGCTCTACTCACACAATGCCGCCAACATGGTATCACGATCAACGAGAAGAAGTTCTGCTGTGGACAGGAAGAAGTCGCCTACTGCGGCTTTAGCCTGTCTTCAGCTGGAAAAGAGGTCGGCCCTGGCAAAGTCACAGCCATCATTGACTTCCCCTCGCCAACCAACATCACCGAGCTGAGGTCTTTCATGGGTCTCGTTCAGCAGTTTGGCGACTTCTCCACCGAGATCTCATCTGCCGCTGACGCACTCCGTGGTCTACTGAAACTCTGCAACGCGTTCGTGTGGACGCCGGACCATCAAGCAGCCTTCAACAACGTCAAGAAGACGCTGTCATCACCGCCTGTACTGGCCCACTACGACCCGAAACTTCCAACGGTTCTACAGACTGACGCTGCCCGACAGAAAGGACTCGGATACGCCCTGCTACAGCAGCATGGCAATCACTGGCGCCTGGTCCAGTGCGGGTCCAGAGTCCTCTCCGACACCGAGTCACGCTATGAGATGGTGGAGCTGGAGATCCTGGCAGTGGTATGGGCCCTGAAGAAGTGCCGCATATTTCTCCAAGGACTACAGCACTTAAAAATCGTCATCGATCATCGGCCACTAATACCGATCCTGAACGACTACACTTTAGACGCAGTCGAAAACCCACGTCTCCAGCGTCTGAAGGAGAAGACCAGTCTCTACAACTTCACGGCTATCTGGCAAAAAGGGAAAGACCATGTCATCCCTGATACACTGTCACTTGCTCCTGTCGAAGAACCGACGTCTGAGGATAGCCAGCTCATCCAGTCTGTGGAACATCACGTCCATCGTACATATATCGTCATCATCAGTGAGGTCTCAACCCAGCAGGCGCCAGCACATCTCCCAGACCCTCGACTCGACGACCTTAAGAGGACAGCACAACAAGATGACACCTATCAGCAACGTCTGGCTGCTGTCTCACAAGGCTTCCCATCGTCCAAGGAAATGCTGCCTCGTCCTCTACTCCCATTCTGGAATGTTCGTCATGAACTTTCTTCCCACGACGGCCTTGTCCTGAAAGGTTGCCGCATCGTCATACCGAACGCTTCCCGGAAAGCTACCATGGATGTGCTTCATGATGCTCACCAGGGGATCGAGCGCACCAAACGACGAGCACGTCAAACACTCTGGTGGCCTGGCATGAACAGCGTAATCATCAACACAGTCGGCAACTGCAACGCCTGCCTGTTGGATCGCATCGTTCCAGTCTGCCTCAAGAACCGATGGTAATCGACCCTCTACCATCAAGAATCTTCGAAGACCTCCGAAGACTCCGACCTCTTCTCGCATGCTGGCAGAGACTTCTTCGTCTACGTGGACAGACTATCTGGCTGGCCAGTTGTCTATCAACTTCCACGTGGCGACGCAACAAGTCGCCAAATCATCAAAGCTCTCCGAGACGTCTTCGTCAGCCTTGGAGTTCCCGTCAGACTGCGGACAGATGGAAGACCTCAATACAAGAGCCGAGAAGTCGCCGGCTTCCTGAAACGCTGGGGAGTTCGACATGTCATGTCAACTCCGTATTACCCACAATCCAATGGACATGCGGAGGCTGCAGCGAAGGCGATGAAATAATTGGTCTCCAAGACGACGACAAACGGTTCTATCGACGACGACAAGTTCTACCGAGGACTTCTAGAGCTGCGGAACATGCCTCGAGCCGATGGACGTTCTCCAGCTCAGACGGTCTTCGGTCATCCCATCTGATCCTGTGTCCCCGCTCATCACAGCACGTGAATGGCAGCAGCAAGCAGAAGAATGCAACTCCAAGGCAGCGAAGTTCCTCCATCAAGCACAACAGCACTTCAATGCTTCTGCACATGCACTGGCACCGCTGAAGATCGGAGCGCACGTCAGGCTGGTCAGCAGTCGCTGGGACAAGCTTGGCACCATCGTCGGCGTCGGGTACCACAGATACTACCTGACCAAGACACCAAGTGGCAGAATCTTGTGGCGAAACAGACGCTTCCTCCGTCCATCACTCCAGCCACCACAAGAATCAACGAGCAAGCCGACGGATTCCTCACCATCAGAGGGTCAAGCCCCAGCACCTCGCCGTCAAGTGCGATTCCAGCTCCCGCTGCCGTCAGCTCTTCGACGAAGTACTCGTCAAAGAAGGACACCAAGCCGCCTGGGCTGTGACGACTTCTACTAGGACTGCTTCCCAAGCAGTCCCGATGAAGGGGGAAATGTTGTGAGCGCGCCCAAACGGCCCAAGGCACAGCATGTTGCCACTGCCGGGTCACCGCGCGGCGCGCGGCCGCACGGCGCATGCGACCTACCGCCGCGGGCGCCGGCCATCGTCTTGTGGCCAGCCGCACGTTGCACCCGATTGGTGCACTGTAAGGGTACCAGGCCTCACTGGATTACCTCATTGGCTGTTCCCCCAACCATGTATGTGACGTCGTGCGTGTCTAGCATGGTAGGGTGTCAGTGTGCCTCCGGACTCGATCCAATACAGATCTGCACCCCGCAACTCGCCTCTCACTGGACCGACCAGAGCAAGACCGACGACGACACCACAGGTACTGTTATGCGGCGCAGTATACCAACCATGGGTACTGTTATGCGGTGCAGTATGCCTACCGTGGCTACTGCCAAGCGGCGCAGTATACCTACCATGGGTACTGTGCTGAGGCGCAGTATACCTACCATAGGTACTGTTATGCGGTGCAGTATACCTACCATGGGTACTGTTATGCGGTGCAGTATACCTACCATGGGTACTGTTATGCGGTGCAGTATACTTACCATGGGTGCTTCCAAGCGGCGCAGTATACCTACCATGGCTACTGTTATGCGGCGCAGTATATATACCATGGGTACTGTTATGCGGCGCAGTATACCTACCATGGGTACTGTTAGCGGCGCAGTATACCTACCATGGCTACTGTTATGCGGCGCAGTATATCTACCATGGGTACTGTTATGCGGCGCAGTATACCTACCATGGGTACGGCCAAGCGGCACAGTATACCTACCATGGGTGCTGTTATGCGGCGCAGTATACCTACCATGGATACTTTTATGCGGCGCAGGGTCGCATAACTACTGCAATGCAATGTATAACTGCGATCACATAACTATCGCATAGCAAGTGTGTTGCGGCACAGTATCAAATAGAGCTATGTGACAAAGACTATGTCTGCACGCAGAGTCATGTGAACTATATGGCAATGTATGTCACACATTCATTCATTAGCCATCAATCTTGGTCTTCGTTTTTTATGATAGACATTCACGGTCAACCTTTTGATGAGACGAATTATATCAATGACTATTCTGAATTGCGAGGAGTTCAAGACTAATATCAGCAAGATCAACTATATGCAAATATATTCGAATATATTCATACGTCGAGCTTAAAAGCTGTGTAAACCTAGCAAATCATCCGACCTTCTGTGATAATTTAAAACAAAGCCGGTTTATATTCGCGCCATGCTGAGACACGTGTGTGCGGCGTCCTGTGTGACACGTCCTGCAGCCAGTGGCACAGTTATAAAGGTCGCCTGCACGCAGACACGTCCTGCAGCCAGTGGCACAGTTGTAAAGGTCGCCTGCACGCAGACACGTCAATCCCATTGCCTCGCCTGCTGCCGGGAGCAATGGCCGCGCCGCAGTGGCGTGGCGTGGCACCGTACGTGGCTGGTCGCGCAAATGGTCACTCCAGCCCGAACACTGCGTACCTACGGTCCTACTTAACTAGTGGCGCCTCCCTCGGCCGGACATTCGCAGTGGTCAAGCGGAGACGATCACCTCTCCTTCTGCCTGAAGCCGCGCGACGAGCGACCACGCGCGACGAGCAACCCCGCGTGACGAGCGACCACGCGTGACGAGCGACCCCGCGTGACGAGCGACCACGCGTGACGAGCGACCACGCGTGACGAGCGACCACGCGTGACGAGCGACCCCGCGTGACGAGCGACCACGCGTGACGAGCGACCCCGCTTGACGAGCGACCACGCGTGACGAGCGACCACGCGTGACGAGCTCTGCGGCCCTGCGGCGGCCAGCAGCCGGTGCGAGTCGCCATGTCACGCGCTGCGTGCTACCTGACCCTGACAGCACTGCTCTGCTCGGCACCCTCGCTCGGCTCTGCACTGGGATGTGACCTCAGCAATCCTGCCTCCCTCACCGCCTGTATCAGGAGCATCATCGAGTCCAGTCGACCCGCTCTCAAAAGCAAGTTCGACCCGCTACACGTGAAAAATCAGTCTGGTGTAAGTCAGGATTTTAAATGGTCAGTGACAGATATTCACATCAAGGGGTTGTCTGCCTTCAGCATCAGAAAGCTGGATGTTCGCACAGCGGGAACCAAGATAGGGGTGAACATGCACGTCTCGTGGCCCAACGTTGTGGGCCGGGCGAAGACGCACGTGAAAAAGTGCGTGAAGATTTTCTTCCATCGACAGTGTTTCAAGGCACACGGACACGCGCGGGTCACTCTCATCCAACCAGCGGTACGACTTTCTACGACTCTGATTCTGTCAATAGCGGGCGGAAACCCGACTGTGAGGCCCTCAAAAACAGACATTCAGGTCAGCCTACCCGGCATCCATGTGGCACCGAAGCTCGCTGGCACAATCGGAAAGATTCTCCGAATGGTAAAGCAGCCAATGCGACACTTTATAAACAAGTTTGCCAACAAGTTCTGGGGAGAAAACAAAGACAAGATACAAAAGAAGATGGAGATCAAATTCAATGAACTTGTTACTGTTCACCTTTCACGTAAGCTTCCGACGATTCTGACTGGCTTCAGTGGGTTGAACCTCGACCTTCAAGAAGATGTTTTTTTTAGGAGTTAGGTTTGGCTTTATGTACGCCTATGTAGGCCTATCACCATGCTGTCTTTCTGGTGCAGTTTAAATATCGCGCAATGCGCAATATGTAGTTGTATCATGTGTTCTTGGACGCGTATTGTAAACACGACTATTACCACTATTTCTTAAATAAATTCACACGTTTCGTTCAGCGCTATAAAATGTGTTTTATTGTGCTTTATGTAATTATAACTGTATGCTAACAATCATTGACTAGCGAAACCCTCCTCGAAGAAAAATAAACAATAGTCTTGTAACAAAAATGGATAAATGTATCAACTTAGAAGTTGGTGTGCTCCTTCTCTTAATAATTCCACGCCTGTCATACTAAAATAAATAAGTTATGCTGAAGATTTTGAGGTAATTGATTGATGTCCATAGTGTTCCATTTGTGTTATTAGCGATGGCTGGCGTGATATATTGTTATATGTTATATACACAGCCACAAACATGTGTGCAACAGCGCCGAATCCCCACACGCGATGGATCCCTGAATCAGAAATATCTTAACTGTAACTAACTGTGTAAAGATGATCGCCCAAGGTCTCAGCTGTCACGCCGTTTACATGGCTCGTCTAGGCGTCGCGATCAGTAGTTCTGGTCTTTAGGCGGTAATACAGGGTACTGGTCTGAAGTAGTGCAGTACTAAAACTGGACCTGTTCTGGTACAGTTTTACCTACCAGGTCTTTTTTTACCTACCAGGTCTGGTCGTACTGGTACTGGTCGTACTGGTACTGGTCGTACTGGTACTGGTCCTACTGGTACTGGTCGTACTGGTGCTGGTCGTACTGGTACTGGTCGTACTGGTGCTGGTCGTACTGGTACTGGTCGTACTGGTGCTGGTCTTACTGGTACTGGTCGTACTGGTGCTGGTCGTACTGGTGCTGGTCGTACTGGTACTGGTCGTACTGACACTGGTCGTACTGGTACTGGTCGTACTGGTCTGGAAGTACTGGTACTGGTCGTACTGGTACTGGTCGTACTGGTGCTGGTCGTACTGGTACTGGTCGTACTGGTACTGGTCGTACTGGTGCTGGTCTTACTGGTACTGGTCGTACTGGTACTGGTCGTACTGGTGCTGGTCGTACTGGTACTGGTCGTACTGGTGCTGGTCTTACTGGTACTGGTCGTACTGGTACTGGTCGTACTGGTACTGGTCGTACTGGTACTGGTCGTACTGGTCTGGAAGTACTGATCGTAGCAAGCCACGACCCTTATCGGAGCCCCAATGGTTGCACGCGTATGGTATCCCGAAAGGCAATTGCTTGGTGTCAGTGACCTGAATCAAAGCGGTCGAGCACTAATGAAGAAAAAAACGTGGTTTTCTGAATATGTATTCTTCACTTATTTGCGTCACTGTGTACCCAACTATAGCGAGCCGGTCGGTGTTGTATTACCTCATATTTTTTTATTTTACTTTCCCCATGTTCTGTTGTACCATTCCTTTCTTTCGGTAATAATTCCCTTCATTTGGTTGCATCCCCGTGGATCCTTCACAAATATCTCCTACGTCACGGCTGCCACTTTAAACCGAACCGACTTCGCTTTGTTATGTCATTTTTGGGTTCTGTTGCTCTGTGTCCGCCGTGCTGAGTTGTTGCCGCCACCGCCGTGTTGATCAGTTGCTGCCGCCTTGTCGCCACGTGTGACTTGTTTCACCGCCAATATAAAGTTAAATTAATATCAAGATTTGCTTTTCTCACATGAACCGGCCGTTTTTAGTTTCAATTTATAACAGTCGGTATTCGGTGTCGACAGGCCATTCCCGAGCCGGTCGGTATTCAATGTCGACAGGCCATCTCCGAGCAGCCGGTCGGTATTCGGTGTCAACATGCCATTCCCGAGCCGGTCGGTATTCAATGTCGACAGGCCATCTCCGAGCCGGTCGGTATTCGGTGTCGACATGCCATTCCCGAGCCGGTCGGTATTCAATGTCGACAGGCCATCTCCGAGCCGGTCGGTATTCGGTGTCGACATGCCATTTCCGAGCCGGTCACCCCAGGATTCCAACCCGGGATCACCTAAATGTCAAGACAAAGTGTTACCGCTGGACTAACCAGTCAGCCTTGCTGACCGCTCATTAAGCTTTAATGTCAAACATCTCCATTTAATAAATCAGTACTTATTCCTCACAGTCATAATTAATGTTCATGCATCAGAAATTCAGAACGTCCATTTGTCTACCATCATCACACGTTATTCACTGGATTATTGGCGGTAATATGCGACTGATTTCGACTGTCACCGATTTCCTCAATATCCGCCTCATCTGCTTCGTGCTAAAATGTCTCCAACAAACTGGATATCTTAATTTTATGTTAGCTACCATTCGTTAATGTGTTGAGAGAATGAGAAGTTATCCACGGAACATGGGCATGGCAGAGAGCGGATTCAGGCGGTATGAGACCCAGTATAAGTAAGCGGTAAGCGGAGGACATGAGCAACAAAAACAGTGGATGATTGATATTTTCAGTATTTTGTACTGACCTCTCCTTAAATACCTTAACCCTCACCCTGGTAGGACAAAATCACTACGTGTTTGGGTAGGGGGAGGGTGGGGGTACGAACCCCCTTAGCGTTTCGCCCCTAGTTGAGCTAGAGCTTCGATTCAAAGACGAGCGTGTTGCTTGTGACGAGAGGAAGCCGTTGATATCCGATGTTAAGGTCTTGGGTTATTATGTGACCTCTGAGGTCATGGCAATGACCCAAATGTCATCAAAATTGAAAATACGTGTACATTGAATTGTATCGAGCTAGAATCGTGAATGAACATATCATAATGCTTAATGGGTGCCAATTTCTTAATCAGCGTCACACAATGTCCCAAAAACTGCCAAATTCCAAAAAGATCATGTCAGGTTATCTGAGGTCAGTGACCTCGGTTGACCTGTGGAAGCGCATGACCCCAGTGGAACATATAATTATGTAAAATGGATCCCTAATTGGAAATCAACGTCAAAAAATGTACTAGAAACCGCCAGAAGCCCAAACAAATCCTTTGAGGTCATCGTAGGTCAATGACCTCAGTTGACCTCTGAAAAGGTCAATCGAGGCCACAATCTCAGTGGAAACACCTGTGCATATGCTCCTGAACAACAAACACTCGAAAACTGTAGAAGTTACAAGCATCGATACTGCGGGACGTCAGTTGCGCCTGACATGACCTTGAGAAACAGGTCATAGGTCACGGGTCATGTGGGATAGAACTTCCAAAATTTCAGAGTATGTGGTAAATTGCTCAAAAGTATGGTACTGAATGTTGCATCGAAATCAGTTGGAAACTACGCGAGTTATTCCAGAAAAACCGAGGGGTGGCATCCACCCCCTACCCGGGCGAGGGTTAACACGCTCCCTGCAGGGGGGGGGGGGGGCATAATCCGACACCTCTCTCCCCTAAGGTTTTCGAAGATATCGGAAAAACGGCGGCGCGCAGCGCCGCCGTTCTTTGCATAGCTGTTAAAAAAAAAATTATCCACATTATGTGGGATTCTTGACCTTGGGTCATCTCAGGTCAGGTCACCCGCCCAGGTCACGTGACTTCACTTCCAAAAAGTTTGCTGTCTCACCACATTCACAGTTTTTGACCGATAGGTTTCAAACTTGCAGGATTTCATAAGGTCATAGGTACCTACAATTAGTTTATCTCATATTTGTGATATCGGTGTCCTAAGGTCGGGTCAATTTCGTGACCTCCCCATTATAAGTCAATGGGAAAATATCGGAATGCTTCCTATTCCGAGGATGCACATGATAATCAGTCCAATTCCGGGTGGATCATGTTATCGTAGGCCATTCTTGATGATCCAGGGGCAGTGTTTGTTCAGTGACCCCTACAGGGTCAGCCTAGGTCATCTGAGGTCACCAACACTTTGTCAATAACTCTCGACAGAATGAAGATATATAAGTAAAACCGGTACCAATGTGTTTGTCTCGTCGAGACCAGTGTTCGCCACAGGCCCACCAACCCCCAGCCCGGTCCGGCCCGGGCCCATGAACACCAAGCCCAGGCCCGGACCAGGCCTGGTCAAATTTATAATATTGAGGCCCAGATCCGTCCGGCCCGTTCAGATTAAGTATATCTTATTTTCACAAAAATTGCAATAATTATCATAGCATATTTACTTGTATACTATATATGTGAAACAATTAAATAAATTTGATGCCAACTATTGTTGATCATGGAAAACAATCAGATAAATAGTGACACAATACTACTTTGTATAACACCTGGCAAACAGAGCAAGTGCTTTTAGGTATGTTTTGCCAGAAATTGCAGTTCCTTAACATAAATACTAAGTTGAAATTGTCAAAAGAAAACACTGGCAATATTTTGTCAGAAATTGCAGGTTCTTAACAGAAATAATAAGTTGAAATTGACAAAAGAAAACACAGTCAAGCCGCAAGCATGTCATGATGGTTGTGGCTTATGGCGCACCGACTGCTATATGGTCATTTGGCGCCCAGGCCCCAGTGGCAAGAATGTGAAATCGAGGACAGAAGATTTAATCCATGCTGAGGTAAGAAAAATGAGGTTAAATACATGTAACATCAGAAAAAGGTTCCTTTGGCACCAAAATAACTTGATGATTAAACAAAGAAACGAGACATATTGCGAAATCAGAACAAATTATAAGTCATGATTTGTTGCATTAAACATCACCCACGGCCACCCAGCCTGAGTAGATCTGATGCACTTATACGTACAATCAACATACCCACCCATACCAAGCCCAGGCCACCCAGCCTGAGTAGATCTGATGCACTTATACGTACAATCAACATACCCACCCATACCAAGCCCAGGCCACCCAGCCTGAGTAGATCTGATGCACTTATACGTACAATCAACATACCCACCCATACCAAGCCCAGGCCACCCAGCCTGAGTAGATCTGATGCACTTATACGTACAATCAACATACCCACCCATACCAAGCCCAGGCCACCCAGCCTGAGTAGATCTGATGCACTTATACGTACAATCAACATACCCACCCATACCAAGCCCAGGCCACCCAGCCTGAGTAGATCTGATGCACTTATACGTACAATCAACATACCCACCCATACCAAGCCCAGGCCACCCAGCCGGAGTAGATCTGATGCACTTATACGTACAATCAACATACCCACCCATACCAAGCCCAGGCCACCCAGCCTGAGTAGATCTGATGCACTTATACGTACAATCAACATACCCACCCATACCAAGCCCAGGCCACCCAGCCTGAGTAGATCTGATGCACTTATACGTACAATCAACATACCCACCCATACCAAGCCCAGGCCACCCAGCCTGAGTAGATCTGATGCACTTATACGTACAATCAACATACCCACCCATACCAAGCCCAGGCCACCCAGCCTGAGTAGATCTGATGCACTTATACGTACAATCAACATACCCACCCATACCAAGCCCAGGCCACCCAGCCTGAGTAGATCTGATGCACTTATACGTACAATCAACATACCCACCCATACCAAGCCCAGGCCACCCAGCCTGAGTAGATCTGATGCACTTATACGTACAATCAACATACCCACCCATACCAAGCCCAGGCCACCCAGCCTGAGTAGATCTGATGCACTTATACGTACAATCAACATACCCACCCATACCAAGCCCAGGCCACCCAGCCTGAGTAGATCTGATGCACTTATACGTACAATCAACATACCCACCCATACCAAGCCCAGGCCACCCAGCCTGAGTAGATCTGATGCACTTATACGTACAATCAACATACCCACCCATACCAAGCCCAGGCCACCCAGCCGGAGTAGATCTGATGCACTTATACGTACAATCAACATACCCACCCATACCAAGCCCAGGCCACCCAGCCTGAGTAGATCTGATGCACTTATACGTACAATCAACATACCCACCCATACCAAGCCCAGGCCACCCAGCCGGAGTAGATCTGATGCACTTATACGTACAATCAACATACCCACCCATACCAAGCCCAGGCCACCCAGCCTGAGTAGATCTGATGCACTTATACGTACAATCAACATACCCACCCATTTAAGTTCACATCGACACACTAGCACTATGCCAACCCCCCAAAAAAAATCGACCTTTAACTTTGGGCAGGAATCCGAATGCGTTTTATCATTGTGCGGCTATGTCAACGCATTGAACTTACAACCAATGAATCAAATATTGTGCGTTTTGATAACGTTATTACCTAGCGAAGGATATGTATTATAGTATTTTACCAATAGCATGTGTTAATGAAAACAATTTGGGCTTCAATTTGATAAACAATCATAAATTGAGCAACTTCACAGCCATTTGACCTTTTTGCAAGTAAAAAGCTATACCTGTTTAAGTATGCGTCATTTATTCAACGAGGACTGGAAGACACTGAACTCTATAATACTGAAGGACGAGCAACCGATACTGACCAAGATTAGCGAATTATCAGTCTTCACTGATCGCCATATTACATACGAAATTAGGCAGAGAACAAAGCAAGTGGCGCGCCAAGGCCATAGAATACTAGGTAGAGCCGTCCTACTGCGCAGGTACCGGCAAGTGACGTCACCGGGGGCACACTTCTATCCGTCATAGCAAACTAAATATATTAAACACTACTTCGCAAGTGACATACATGTAAAGTACATCATCAATAATGTATGTTAGACCGTATAAAGCCTCATATTTATGAAAAAGGAACTTTAAGGGATCCAAAAGGTTTTCCCCGGTGACGTCATTAGCGGCGATCATGCAATGGCTTACAGACATCGGGATGACAACGGCCTGGTGGTGGGCATTTTGGTGGCGGCCTGGTGGCATTCAAATTCATGAAGTGCCTTCAGAATGGACTGATAGCATGGACATATATATATATATATATATATATATATATATATATATATATATATATATATATATATATATATATATATATATATATATATATATATATATATATATATATATATATATATATATATATATATATATATATATATATATATATATATATATATATATATATATATATATATATATATATATATATATATATATATATATATATATATATATATATATATATATATATATATATATATATATATATATATATATATATATATATATATATATATATATATATATATATATATATATATATATATATATATATATATATATATATATATATATATATATATATATATATATATATATATATATATATATATATATATATATATATATATATATATATATATATATATATATATATATATATATATATATATATATATATATATATATATATATATATATATATATATATATATATATATATATATATATATATATATATATATATATATATAGACATATATATATATATATATTTAGTTATGATGGAGTACACGCATGGAGGTCTTCAGATTGGACGATATTGGACCAAAAACATAATCGGATGTCGGATTTGAGGGCAGGCAAAGTATTTTGTCCCCTGAAGGAAACTTTGGTGTCCTCAAATCTGACGCTCGGGTTAGGCCCGGAGGTTCGGCCTAAGCGCCTTCGTTTATGATGGAGACAGTGATGTACACGTTTACCCTCGCCCTGGTGGGGGTTCAAACCTTAGGGTTTTCGGAAATAGCGGGAAAACGGTGGCGCGCGGTGCCGCCAAATTCGGTCTAGCTGCTTGGGCATCAATTACCCACATTGCGTGAAAGTTTTGACATCAGGTCATGTCAGGTCAGGTCACTAGATCACTTCAAGTGACTTTACCTCACAAATTGTTGTGGTCGTGCCAAAGCCACAGTCTTTGTCCGAGAGATTTGAAACTTTCAGGATTTCATAAGGTCATAAGTAGGTACCTACAATTGGTTTATCTCAGATTTTGTATTTGTCTCAGTGAGTAAAGGTCAAATTCATCCCATCGCCATCGAGACGCAGTCTCATTTCAAATGTCGGACTTCCCCTCAAGCTTTCTCCCGAATGCTAAGAATGCAAAGTCCGGCTGAAGATACGTTGAAAAAATGTATTTTTCACATTGCACAGGTGAAATATAATCTGGACAATGTGCAATGACAATGACAATGCGCAGTTCAATGCGATGCGCGACATTGGTAAGTGGGTGCCGCGACCGGGCTTCCCGAGAGCCGGGGCGCTCGGGCTGTTCGGGTGAACACAGCGAACAAATGCAGGCCGGCCATCCCACAGTACAAATATCACACACCGAATCATGTGGGTAGCGGTCGGTGCCACGTGTCGGCGTTGCCGCCCGCGGCCGGGTTCGTTGAGTGCGAGGCCGGCCGGTGCGGCGATGGCGCGTGGCAGCCGCCCAGCATCCGGCGCGGCGAGCTGAGCGGCTGCGGCGATCGGACAGCGGCCGGCTGCCCGCCGGAGACCAATGGCGGTGACACCACCTGCTGCAGGGTCGACATGCCATCAGCGACTGGTGCGGCAGTGCAGACTGCTGCTGACGCTGCATCAACATCAACAACTGTTGCTGCCGCTGCTGCTGGTTCCCCGCCTTCTGGTGCTGCGTCTGTCCGGGGATGTTGGCGCAGGGTGTGCTCTGCTGGCCGCCGGAACCCCGCAGGAGCTGGTCAGGAGCGCTCGCCGAGCCGCTGCAGCAGGCGTTGTCTGCTGCAGCTTCGGCCCGGCGCCCGGCACTGACACTCCTAGACTGGCACCGGCACCGGCCGCGCCGGGACCCGCCAACCTGTCGACAACACAGAGAACACACAGTCAGCACAGGCAAAACAGCTCTCGGATACGTCTTTATCGCAGTACTGCCGTCCAGACAGGATCACGTCACGTATCAACAGCTCCACAAGTCACGTATCCAGCAGCAGAGGTCAGGTCAGGTTATATCAGGTCATCTCCACACATCCCTGCAGTAGAGGTCAGGTCATCTCCACACAGCCCTGCAGCAGAGGTCAGGTCAGGTCATCTCCACACAGCCCTGCAGCAGAGGTCAGGTCATCTCCACACAGCCCAGCAGCAGAGGTCAGGTCAGGTCATCTCCACACAGCCCTGCAGCAGAGGTCAGGTCAGGTCAGCTCCACACAGCCCTGCAGCAGAGGTCAGATCAGGTCAGCTCCACACAGCCCTGCAGCAGAGGTCAGGTCAGGTCATCTCCACACAGCCCTGCAGCAGAGGTCAGGTCATCTCCACACAGCCCTGCAGCAGAGGTCAGGTCATCTCCACACAGCCCTGCAGCAGAGGTCAGGTCATCTCCACACAGCCCTGCAGCAGAGGTCAGGTCAGGTCAGCTCCACACAGCCCTGCAGCAGAGGTCAGGTCAGCTCCACACAGCCCTGCAGCAGAGGTCAGGTCATCTCCACACAGCCCTGCAGCAGAGGTCAGGTCAGCTCCACACAGCCCTGCAGCAGAGGTCTGGTCAGGTCAGCTCCACACAGCTCTGCAGCAGAGGTCAGGTCAGCTCTACACAGCCCTGCAGCAGAGGTCAGGTCAGCTCCACACAACCCTGCAGCAGTGGTCAGGTCAGCTCCACACAGCCCTGCAGCAGAGGTCAGGTCAGGTCAGCTCCACACAGCCCTGCAGCAGAGGTCAGGTCATCTCCACACAGCCCTGCAGCAGAGGTCAGGTCAGCTCCACACAGCCCTGCAGCAGAGGTCATGTCAGGTCAGCTCCACACAGCTCTGCAGCAGAGGTCAGGTCAGCTCTACACAGCCCTGCAGCAGAGGTCAGGTCAGCTCCACACAGCCCTGCAGCAGTGGTCAGGTCAGCTCCACACAGCCCTGCAGCAGAGGTCAGGTCAGGTCAGCTCCACACAGCCCTGCAGCAGAGGTCAGGTCATCTCCACACAGCCCTGCAGCAGAGGTCAGGTCAGGTCAGCTCCACACAGCCCTGCAGCAGAGGTCAGGTCAGCTCCATACAGCCCTGCAGAAGAGGTCAGGTCATCTCCACACAGCCCTGCAGCAGAGGTCAGGTCAGGTCAGCTCCACACAGCCCTGCAGCAGAGGTCAGGTCAGCTCCACACAGCCCTGCAGCAGATGTCAGGTCATCTCCACACAGCCCTGCAGCAGAGGTCAGGTCAGGTCAGCTCCACACAGCCCTGCGGCAGAGGTCAGGTCAGCTCCACACAGCCCTGCAGCAGAGGTCAGGTCATCTACACACAGCCCTGCAGCAGAGGTCATGTCAGGTCAGCTCCACACAGCCCTGCAGCAGAGGTCATGTCAGGTCAGCTCCACACAGCCCTGCAGCAGAGGTCATGTCAGGTCAGCTCCACACAGCCCTGCAGCAGAGGTCAGGTCAGGTCAGCTCCACACAGCCCTGCAGCAGAGGTCAGATCAGGTCAGCTCCACACAGCCCTGCAGCAGAGGTCAGGTCATCTCCACACAGCCCTGCAGCAGAGGTCAGGTCAGCTCCACACAGCCCTGCAGCAGAAGTCATGTCAGGTCAGCTCCACACAGCCCTGCAGCAGAGGTCAGGTCAGGTCAGCTCCACACAGCCCTGCAGCAGAGGTCAGGTCAGCTCCACACAGCCCTGCAGCAGAGGTCAGGTCATCTCCACACAGCCCTGCAGCAGAGGTCAGGTCAGGTCAGCTCCACACAGCCCTGCAGCAGAGGTCATGTCAGGTCAGCTCCACACAGCCCTGCAGCAGAGGTCATGTCAGGTCAGCTCCACACAGCCCTGCAGCAGAGGTCAGGTCAGCTCCACACAGCCCTGCAGCAGAGGTCAGGTCAGGTCAGCTCCACACAGCCCTGCAGCAGAGGTCAGTTCAGCTCCACACAGCCCTGCAGCAGAGGTCAGGTCAGCTCCACACAGCCCTGCAGCAGAGGTCAGGTCAGCTCCACACAGCCCTGCAGCAGAGGTTAGGTCATCTCCACACAGCCCTGCAGCAGAGGTCAGGTCATCTCCACACAGCCCTGCAGCAGAGGTCAGGTCATCTCCACACAGCCCTGCAGCAGAGGTCAGGTCATCTCCACACAGCCCTGCAGCAGAGGACATGTCAGGTCAGCTCCACACAGCCCTGCAGCAGAGGTCAGGTCAGGTCAGCTCCACACAGCCCTGCAGCAGAGGTCATGTCAGGTCAGCTCCACACAGCCCTGCAGCAGAGGTCAGATCAGGTCAGCTCCACACAGCCCTGCAGCAGAGGTCAGGTCAGGTCAGCTCCACACAGCCCTGCAGCAGAGGTCAGGTCAGGTCAGCTCCACACAGCCCTGCAGCAAAGGTCAGGTCAGGTCAGCTCCACACAGCCCTGCAGCAGAGGTCAGGTCATCTCCACACAGCCCTGAGGTAGAGGTCAGGTCATCTCCACACAGCCCTGCAGCAGAGGTCAGGTCAGGTAAGCTGCACACAGCCCTGAAGCAGAGGTCAGGTCAGGTCAGCTCCACACAGCCCTGCAGAAGAGGTCAGGTCAGGTCAGCTCCACACAGCCCTGCAGCAGAGGTCAGGTCAGGTCAGCTCCACACAGCCCTGCAGCAGAGGTCAGGTCATCTCCACACAGCCCTGCAGCAGAGGTCAGGTCAGCTCCACACAGCCCTGCAGCAGAGGTCAGGTCAGCTCCACACAGCCCTGCAGCAGAGGTCAGGTCATCTCCACACAGCCCTGCAGCAGAGGTCAGGTCAGCTCCACACAGCCCTGCAGCAGAGGTCAGGTCAGGTCAGCTCCACACAGCTCTGCAGCAGAGGTCAGGTCAGCTCTACACAGCCCTGCAGCAGAGGTCAGGTCAGCTCCACACAGCCCTGCAGCAGTGGTCAGGTCAGCTCCACACAGCCCTGCAGCAGAGGTCAGGTCAGGTCAGCTCCACACAGCCCTGCAGCAGAGGTCAGGTCATCTCCACACAGCCCTGCAGCAGAGGTCAGGTCAGGTCAGCTCCACACAGCCCTGCAGCAGAGGTCAGGTCAGCTCCACACAGCCCTGCAGCAGAGGTCAGGTCATCTCCACACAGCCCTGCAGCAGAGGTCAGGTCAGGTCAGCTCCACACAGCCCTGCAGCAGAGGTCAGGTCAGCTCCACACAGCCCTGCAGCAGATGTCAGGTCATCTCCACACAGCCCTGCAGCAGAGGTCAGGTCAGGTCAGCTCCACACAGCCCTGCGGCAGAGGTCAGGTCAGCTCCACACAGCCCTGCAGCAGAGGTCAGGTCATCTACACACAGCCCTGCAGCAGAGGTCATGTCAGGTCAGCTCCACACAGCCCTGCAGCAGAGGTCATGTCAGGTCAGCTCCACACAGCCCTTCAGCAGAGGTCATGTCAGGTCAGCTCCACACAGCCCTGCAGCAGAGGTCAGGTCAGGTCAGCTCCACACAGCCCTGCAGCAGAGGTCAGGTCAGGTCAGCTCCACACAGCCCTGCAGCAGAGGTCAGGTCATCTCCACACAGCCCTGCAGCAGAGGTCAGGTCAGCTCCACACAGCCCTGCAGCAGAAGTCATGTCAGGTCAGCTCCACACAGCCCTGCAGCAGAGGTCAGGTCAGGTCAGCTCCACACAGCCCTGCAGCAGAGGTCAGGTCAGCTCCACACAGCCCTGCAGCAGAGGTCAGGTCATCTCCACACAGCCCTGCAGCAGAGGTCAGGTCAGGTCAGCTCCACACAGCCCTGCAGCAGAGGTCATGTCAGGTCAGCTCCACACAGCCCTGCTGCAGAGGTCATGTCAGGTCAGCTCCACACAGCCCTGCAGCAGAGGTCAGGTCAGCTCCACACAGCCCTGCAGCAGAGGTCAGGTCAGGTCAGCTCCACACAGCCCTGCAGCAGAGGTCAGTTCAGCTCCACACAGCCCTGCAGCAGAGGTCAGGTCAGCTCCACACAGCCCTGCAGCAGAGGTCAGGTCAGCTCCACACAGCCCTGCAGCAGAGGTTAGGTCATCTCCACACAGCCCTGCAGCAGAGGTCAGGTCATCTCCACACAGCCCTGCAGCAGAGGTCAGGTCATCTCCACACAGCCCTGCAGCAGAGGTCAGGTCATCTCCACACAGCCCTGCAGCAGAGGACATGTCAGGTCAGCTCCACACAGCCCTGCAGCAGAGGTCAGGTCAGGTCAGCTCCACACAGCCCTGCAGCAGAGGTCATGTCAGGTCAGCTCCACACAGCCCTGCAGCAGAGGTCAGATCAGGTCAGCTCCACACAGCCCTGCAGCAGAGGTCAGGTCAGGTCAGCTCCACACAGCCCTGCAGCAGAGGTCAGGTCAGGTCAGCTCCACACAGCCCTGCAGCAAAGGTCAGGTCAGGTCAGCTCCACACAGCCCTGCAGCAGAGGTCAGGTCATCTCCACACAGCCCTGCAGCAGAGGTCAGGTCATCTCCACACAGCCCTGCAGCAGAGGTCAGGTCAGGTAAGCTGCACACAGCCCTGAAGCAGAGGTCAGGTCAGGTCAGCTCCACACAGCCCTGCAGCAGAGGTCAGGGCAGGTCAGCTCCACACAGCCCTGCAGCAGAGGTCAGGTCAGGTCAGCTCCACACAGCCCTGCAGCAGAGGTCAGGTCATCTCCACACAGCCCTGCAGCAGAGGTCAGGTCAGCTCCACACAGCCCTGCAGCAGAGGTCAGGTCAGCTCCACACAGCCCTGCAGCAGAGGTCAGGTCATCTCCACACAGCCCTGCAGCAGAGGTCAGGTCAGCTCCACACAGCCCTGCAGCAGAGGTCAGGTCAGGTCAGCTCCACACAGCTCTGCAGCAGAGGTCAGGTCAGCTCTACACAGCCCTGCAGCAGAGGTCAGGTCAGCTCCACACAGCCCTGCAGCAGTGGTCAGGTCAGCTCCACACAGCCCTGCAGCAGAGGTCAGGGCAGGTCAGCTCCACACAGCCCTGCAGCAGAGGTCAGGTAATCTCCACACAGCCCTGCAGCAGAGGTCAGGTCAGGTCAGCTCCACACAGCCCTGCAGCAGAGGTCAGGTCAGTTCCACACAGCCCTGCAGCAGAGGTCAGGTCATCTCCACACAGCCCTGCAGCAGAGGTCAGGTCAGGTCAGCTCCACACAGCCCTGCAGCAGAGGTCAGGTCAGCTCCACACAGCCCTGCAGCAGATGTCAGGTCATCTCCACACAGCCCTGCAGCAGAGGTCAGGTCAGGTCAGCTCCACACAGCCCTGCGGCAGAGGTCAGGTCAGCTCCACACAGCCCTGCAGCAGAGGTCAGGTCATCTACACACAGCCCTACAGCAGAGGTCATGTCAGGTCAGCTCCACACAGCCCTGCAGCAGAGGTCATGTCAGGTCAGCTCCACACAGCCCTGCAGCAGAGGTCATGTCAGGTCAGCTCCACACAGCCCTGCAGCAGAGGTCAGGTCAGGTCAGCTCCACACAGCCCTGCAGCAGAGGTCAGGTCAGGTCAGCTCCACACAGCCCTGCAGCAGAGGTCAGGTCATCTCCACACAGCCCTGCAGCAGAGGTCAGGTCAGCTCCACACAGCCCTGCAGCAGAGGTCATGTCAGGTCAGCTCCACACAACCCTGCAGCAGAGGTCAGGTCAGGTCAGCTCCACACAGCCCTGCAGCAGAGGTCAGGTCAGCTCCACACAGCCCTGCAGCAGAGGTCAGGTCAGCTCCACACAGCCCTGCAGCAGAGGTCAGGTCAGGTCAGCTCCACACAGCCCTGCAGCAGAGGTCATGTCAGGTCAGCTCCACACAGCCCTGCAGCAGAGGTCATGTCAGGTCAGCTCCACACATCCCTGCAGCAGAGGTCAGGTCAGCTCCACACAGCCCTGCAGCAGAGGTCAGGTCAGGTCAGCTCCACACAGCCCTGCAGCAGAGGTCAGTTCAGCTCCACACAGCCCTGCAGCAGAGGTCAGGTCAGCTCCACACAGCCCTGCAGCAGAGGTCAGGTCAGCTCCACACAGCCCTGCAGCAGAGGTTAGGTCATCTCCACACAGCCCTGCAGCAGAGGTCAGGTCATCTCCACACAGCCCTGCAGCAGAGGTCAGGTCATCTCCACACAGCCCTGCAGCAGAGGTCAGGTCATCTCTACACAGCCCTGCAGCAGAGGTCATGTCAGGTCAGCTCCACACAGCCCTGCAGCAGAGGTCAGGTCAGGTCAGCTCCACACAGCCCTGCAGCAGAGGTCATGTCAGGTCAGCTCCACACAGCCCTGCAGCAGAGGTCAGATCAGGTCAGCTCCACACAGCCCTGCAGCAGAGGTCAGGTCAGGTCAGCTCCACACAGCCCTGCAGCAGAGGTCAGGTCAGGTCAGCTCCACACAGCCCTGCAGCAAAGGTCAGGTCAGGTCAGCTCCACACAGCCCTGCAGCAGAGGTCAGGTCATCTCCACACAGCCCTGCAGCAGAGGTCAGGTCATCTCCACACAGCCCTGCAGCAGAGGTCAGGTCAGGTCAGCTGCACACAGCCATGAAGCAGAGGTCAGGTCAGGTCAGCTCCACACAGCCCTGCAGCAGAGGTCAGGTCAGGTCAGCTCCACACAGCCCTTTAGCAGAGGTCAGGTCAGGTCAGCTCCACACAGCCCTGCAGCAGAGGTCAGGTCATCTCCACACAGCCCTGCAGCAGAGGTCAGGTCAGCTCCACACAGCCCTACAGCAGAGGTCAGGTCAGCTCCACACAGCCCTGCAGCAGAGGTCAGGTCATCTCCACACAGCCCTGCAGCAGAGGTCAGGTCAGCTCCACACAGCCCTGCAGCAGAGGTCAGGTCAGCTCCACATAGCCCTGCAGCAGAGGTCAGGTCAGGTCAGCTCCACACAGCCATGCAGCAGAGGTCAGGTCAGCTCCACACAGCCCTGCAGCAGAGGTCAGGTCAGGTCAACTCCACACAGCCCTGCAGCAGAGGTCAGGTCAGCTCCACACAGCCCTGCAGCAGAGGTCAGGTCATCTCCACACAGCCCTGCAGCAGAGGTCAGGTCAGCTCCACACAGCCCTGCAGCAGAGGTCAGGTCAGCTCCACACAGCCCTGCAGCAGAGGTCAGGTCATCTCCGCACAGCCCTGCAGCAGAGGTCAGGTCAGGTCAGCTCCACACAGCCCTGCAGCAGAGGTCAGGTCAGCTCCACACAACCCTGCAGCAGAGGTCAGGTCATCTCCACACAGCCCTGCAGCAGAGGTCAGGTCAGCTCCACACAGCCCTGCAGCAGAGGTCAGGTCAGGTCAGCTGCACACAGCTCTGCGGCAGAGGTTAGATAGAAAATGTCGCGGCACTCCCAGCTAAGAAATGGACACAAACATAAAAAAGCATATGAAGAGAGGTAGTTTGGGTGTTAGATGTGGTGATATAAAAGAAGGCGAAAAGTAGTCATTGTTGAAAACAGCAAATGACTGCCCCCCAACTACGTCCCAGGATATCATCCTCACTCATCCTCATCCAGGACAGGATGAAGATGGATGCATTCACTGTGTTAGTAAAGGGGATATCAGTCATACAGGGCGGAGGACAAATTCTGGTCTATTTTCAAGTTTTCTTGCTGGTACTTTGTGGACCCCACTCAGCTAAGCGTAGCTTGTTGCTGAGTAGGGATCCCAAAGCCAGCGCCAATCAATGGGTATATACCTAATGATATACCATATAATAATATATCCGGTATTATATGGTAGGAAATGATAATGGATCGATCGTCTGTGGATAATATGAGAGGAAAGGTGATTACATGATAGGTGATATATGACAGGAATGGTAATTATGATATATAGGACAAATATGTAATCCGAGAATATCTCACATTGTTCTTTGGAATGAACATGAAAGGTGTTACAATCACGATGTATATGTACCTCAGCATATTCTATATAGAAGCTCTATATTCATTCATGTAATGTGTTTCAACTCGTGAAATGTTAACTACACTGATATTACTAACAATTAAGTATTATAATGCTGTCACTACCGCATTGTTTTCGTCATATTCCTCCAGAATTTGACGTTTGGTGATATTTTTTTATAAGTTGCTTAGAACGGGGAATCGCATTAAGTTGTGGGAAAACAGATGATATTGAAGAGTTCCATAGACGTGGACCAAACCAAGCTATTGTGCGGATGCGGTAAAGTTTCCTAGTAAATATTTCAATGAAGTGACGTGTTATTCTAGATCCACGATGGTTAGGAGGAGATAAATTGAAGAGAGATCTAATCAAGGTTGGAGCTTCTCGGGTAATGACACTATGCATTACAAGAATGGACTGTTGTTTAGCAATATCTGTAAGTTTAAGTAGCTGAAGTTTAAGAAATATTGGGTTCGAGTGAGCAATCCTATGTTGATTGTCAATAATCCTAACTGCTTTCTTCTGAAGAATTAATAGTTTATTGAGTAATGTTTGCGCCGAATTTCCCCAAATAAGGCAGCAATAATTGAGATAGGGCATAACTGGGCTATTATACAATAATAACAGATATTTGCGGCCAAGGAAGGATCTTGATCGCTTTAGTATGCCAATATTTCGGCTAATTATGACAGTTATGTGATCAATGTGGCTCTTCCACTTTAGGTTTGTATCTATGTATACGCCAAGATACTTTACAGTCTCAGAGTGTTTGATAATGGCTTCATTCAAAATTACTTTAATCTTTACATCTTGATTACTACTATTATACAGTTGATAAAACGTCTTCCTAGTGTTCAAGGAAAGTTTATTTATCTGAAACCATTTGCAAAGCATTAGTAAATTTGAGTCTAGCATGTTTTGTAGTTTTACTGCGTTATCGGCTTCAAACAAAATTGCTGTATCGTCTGCATATAACAAAGTTGATACCTGTTTGCAAACATTAGGAAGATCATTTATGTACAGAATAAAGAGTAGGGGTCCCAAAATAGATCCCTGTGGGACACCAATGTTTATTTTTGCAAACTGGATTTTATATTAAGATATTCAACACACTGATATCGATCATTTAAATACGATTCAATTAAATTTAGAAATGTGTCCAAAAAGCCATATGCCCTGAGTTTGCTTAGTAGTATGCTATGATCCACCATGTCAAAAGCTTTTTTTAGGTCTAAGTATATCCCACATGTAATATTGTTGTGGTCAAATCCTTTTAGGACTTTATCTTGTAGGAGGAGCAGGGGCATATATGTTGAGTGGCCCTTTCTGAAACCGAACTGATTACAGCAAAGAATATCGTTATTTGAAATATGATCCATCATTCTATGATGTATAATTTTTTCCAGAACTTTTGGAAGGTAGGGCAAGATGCTAATTGGCCGGTAGTTGTTCATATTTGTATTATCTCCTGATTTAAAGATCGGTCTAACCACTGCAATTTTAAGTTTATGGGGAAATACCCCAGCTTGTAAGCAACAATTTACAAAATGGACAATGTGGTGAATGATGGAATTATAAGTAAGTTTAAACAATTTACCATTAATGTTGTCAACACCAGCCCCTACATTTTTGCATGTTTGTAACAACTTTCATAGTTCATCACTGTTTGTGAGCTCCACTTGATTTATTGTGTTATTACATGTATTTACTAACATTAAGGGGCTCTCAGAGGATGGCTCAATTGTACTTTGTAGTACTTTCCCCACAGAGCTGAAAAGTTTGTTAAAGCTATTAGCTATTTCGTTTGGGCTATCAACTTCAATATCATTTTCATTCTTGAAGGAATTAGGTAAGCGCTCTGTATTGCTTTTACCTATTGCATGTTCATTAAGTATGTTCCACATTTTCTTTGCATTATTTCTGTTTGCTTCAAGTTGAGTTTCTATGTATTTCTTTTTTGCACATCTTATAATCCCATTTAGGATGTTCCTATACTGATTATACTTTTTCTTGTTATTTGGTGAAGGATGTTTTTGCTTCAAGGCAAATAGCTTTGATCGGTGAAAGATGGATGAAAGGATTGCAGGAGATATCCATGGCTTAATTGCGCTATTTTGTATATTCGTGTTATGCTGAACTTTACATGAGAGGCACCACATCTTCCATGAGGGGCATCACATCCTCCAGTAGAGAATCACATCTTCCACTAAAGGCATCAAATAATCTTCCACTAGAGGCAGCGTGTCTTCCAGTTAGGGGCATCACACTTTCCAATAGGACCTTCACATTTTCCAATAGGGACACTTCATCTTCCAGTAGGAGCATCACATCTTCAAAATGGACATAGCATCTACCACTAGAGGCATCACATCTTCCATTAGGGCATCACATCTTCTACTGTGGGAATTACATATTCCACTGGGGCATCGCATCTTCCAAGTTTCACTCCGGGTATAACATTTTCTCCTCGGGCATCACATCTTCCACTGTTAAGTTAAGTATCATAGCTTCCAGTAGGGGCATCACATCTTCCATTAGGGGCATGTCATCTTCCACCAGGGGCATCACATCCTTCACTGGAGTCATCGCCTTTTCTAGTAGGAGCATCGCATTCAACAATAGGGTCTTAACACTAGGGCATTAACATCTTCCAGTGAGGGCATCGCATCTTTCACCAGGTCATCACATTTTCAATTAGGGGTATCTTATCTTCCACAAGGGAATCACATCTGCTACAGGGGACATCCCACATTCTTCCAAGGGCATCATATCTTCCAGTAGTGGTATCACATCTCCCACTAAGGGCATCATATCTTCCACTAGGGGGATCACGCCTTTCACAATAAAGTCGGTAGCACGACACTAGTTTGGGGGCATCGTGTTGCACAAGGGACATAAATTTCCCTAAGTGGGGCATCACGATTCGAGCATACTGCATTTGCGGTATTTACGGTATAGTAGCTACGCCCTTGCTCAGTACACTTTGCTGAGGATGACTATGCAAGAGACTTGACGCACCGAGGTAGACGATGTGTGCAATGGAGACCTTCCTAGTCATCTTTGTGATGCTTGCATTATGCATATGCCGGTATCATTGGTGCACACGTCTGTGTGTCTGTGTGTGTATTTCATGTCATTGTACGTAATTCTTGTCACTCTGTGCTTACCGGATAAGTTATGATTTATATTTACTCTCGATAATGGAGGAAAAGAGTGTGGAGGGGTTGCAACGTTTGGGTTGAGGCGAAGGTTTCAGCTTCAGCCAGAGCTAAGATGCGGCCGAGTGAGTGCAAATCCAATGGCGTAAACGGTGTGATGGGCTGAGTGGATACGTCCAGGGGATTATTGTAGCAGAAGATAGTGTTTGACGTAGAGGGGGGGGGGGGTGTAAGTGCATGTTTGTGGGAAAGACACTAAGGCGAGTGGTGTGGTGATCGGTTAATGTGAATATAACCTCTGCGGATGCCTGAAGCGAATATATAAAAACTAGTATCATGCTTGAATGGTTGAATCTGTTTTTGTTTTCTTCTGTGAGGTCAGGAAGCCTATTTCTTGAAATTGTCAGCATATTATGATTGCTTGCTCATAACCAGTAAATTATCATTCTGCTAACTTATGAAGTGTACTGTTGTTTGTTTGTTTGTTGTAATTAGTCACATGTACAAGGTCTATTTGTACACATAAACAGTGAGATACAGTGTATATTTGTTTATTTGACATCGCCAATGGGATAAACAATTTATGTGCAAAGTTGCACAGATAAAATCACACACATTGGCATACCTACTTTAAATATCACATTCTATCCCTTGTTGCCGATAATCACCTTTGTATACCAATAATCAAGATCCCATAAAAAAAAATCACCTGTAATAAAAAAGTGATGATTCAAAGCTAATGCATGGCATGAATGAAATACATATATAATAAAATAAGACAAAAGATGGGATGGAATTGTAGAGATACAATATAAAAAAGCATTAAAAAAATAGTAGAAAATTAAATAGAAATAAAAAGTAACGATAGTTAAACACAGCCCTACCTATCACATTGACACCGATCACAAATCAATTTGCACATGCGCCAAAGATATCAAATAACATGCACCAAAGCATGTCAAATATTGTGATGAACTCACAAATGAGATGGAATCAGGTTGCGATGAGTTTCGGGGATTTGCCTTTTCATCGCCTCCTCATTTACTTTACTTAATCTTATATCAAACTATCAAACTAAGTCCTAAGGTGCATGACTTTGGGGTTGCATTCATGTTGTCGCTGATATTGAGCTCTTTTTGTTTCTTCTTTCTCATTTTTCACAACTTGTATATAGTTCTTCCTTCTTGACTTCCATTTCTTTCCTTTCATTATCAAAAATAAAATCCATGATGACATTTTATTTTTCTTTGATGTAGGGTTGGTTGCTGGAGAGTTGTAATTGTGGCTCCTTGTATCGTCGAGTCATTACGAACGAACGCGAGGCGCTCGCTCGTCTTTCTGTGGTATATGGGAAAAATCTGAATATGAGCGGCCCGGCCCGACCCGGCCCGGCCCGGCCCGACCCGACCCGACCCGTGGCGACGCTTTTGAGAAGCTCATATCTCTGCAACCACAATTCCGATTGACAAGCTGACTTCTTTTCTGAGCAGCCCCATCCAACCTACCCTGTTTGAGATCGGTGCCGACTCATGTCGGTGATTACCACTGCGCGTGGCGCGTGCCGCGTGAGGGGTGTTGAAAAGTGTTTTATCGCAACAACTCTGCAACGGCTGAGCCGATTGTGTGCAAATTTGGTGTGTGGTTAGGGGCCCCTCAGCCGCCAATTTTCCACAAGTCAGGGTGGGGTGCTTCTGCACGTGCGCACGTGCTCACCCCTATTATATATCTCAGGAATGGCTGAGCCGATTGTGTTCAAATTTGGTGCTGTTTTTTTAGATTGTATTCATAATACACATAATAATGCAGAAATTACAATCAAGCAATTGGTGCAAAAGTGCCAAAGCACGTAAGTCATGGCACCGCTTGCAAACTCTATACGTGTAGTATTATTTCGTTCGGCCGCCCACCAAAGCGCCAGGTCTCGTGCGCCCTAGTTAAGTTTTAGGACACCCCGCTCACCGCCGCCGCAGCGCGACCCACGTTAGTGATTAAATCGACTGGAGTGGATCAAAAAACTTTGGAAGCACCCGCTCACACCGCCACCGCCGCCGCCACCGCCACCGCCGCCTCCCCCGCCCGCTCCGAGACTGGAACCGTGAATAAGTGTGTCCAGCTGCCTTGATGGAGAAAGTATAGAGAAATCCATCTGCAATAGTCCCGAAATATTCCGAAAGAGTTGGTGTCTGAGTTCATGGTAATTTGGACAGTCAAGTACGAAATGTTTTGTGGTTTCTTGCTTGTAACCACATCTGCATGCTGTGGAATCGTTTATTTTATTTTATTTTAAAGAGGTGACTGTTCAAGTCTGAGATTCCCAGCCTCAGTTTAGTGTGGAGAATGTTGCCGAGTTTTGAGCCTTCATGATAGTACTGTGGTGGGTGAGGAGGGCCTAGCTGCTGGGAGACTGCTCTTTTAAACTGGCTGTGTCGGGTAAGGATGCGTGTCTGTTCGGGTAACGTATTCCACAGACGCGTTGTGGCTGGAATGAAGGACCGTTGTAAAGAGGTTGTACGATTGTGCGGTAGAGTGTGGAATGAGCTGTTTCTGAGTGTTCTCCCTGTGTCTTGCTGGCGTATGTGTGGAAGTGTGTCCGTTATGTACTGTGGTATTCTTGTGTCGTTTCTGAGCTTAAAGTATAAGTTGAGTTTGTGTAATTTTCGTCTGTCTGCTAAACTAATCCACCCTAAGTCGCGTCTGAGTCGGTCTGTCGATGTGCGGAAGGGAGTCCCTGTGATGAGTCTAGCTATTCTGTTTTGCGTTTTTTTTTCTCGAGTCGGTATACATCGTGCATGGTAATATGCCCGTCGTATACAACGTCGCAGTAATACAAAATAGGCGAGATGTATGTTGAGTATATTTGAGTGAGAGTTTGCCTAGGAATGTATTTCGAAATTGGATAAAGTGGACTTACTGCTCTGTTGACGTTTTTGATTGTTTCATTTATATGTATGTGAAATTTTAGATCTGATGAAAAGGTTAGCCCGAGGTGTTTGTGTTCTGTGGCGACGGGTATGGGCTAGTTGTCAAACGTCAGGCGAGGTGTATGTGTTGTGTCGGTTTTATGTGAAAATGTTTGTTGGATTGTTTTTGCCGCGTTGAATGTGATAGCCCATTGGGTGCCGTAGTTTGATATTGCGTTGAGGTCTCCCTGTAGTGATTGTTGTGTGGCTTGTGGGTTGTCTTTGACGTGAGGTTTGTGTAGTGAGGTATCATCGGCAATAGAAGAATGCCATTGGTCGTGGTGTCTGCTAGTCCGTTTAAGTACAAAATAGCAAAAAGGGGTCCCAGGACTGATCCATGCGGGCACCCTGCATTTATAGTGTTTTATTGACGACAATTTGCCGTTGACTCTGAATCGTTGATTTCTACCTTCCAGGTATGAACGTAACCAATGTAGTAAAGTTCCAGAAACTCCAAATTCAATTTCGCACATTTGTAGGAGTCCTTTATGCCAAATGTTGTCAAAATATGTCGAAATGTCCAAATAGTCTGTGCAGTCTTGTCCCATGTCAAGTGATTGATATCGATTGTGATTTAGGTGCACTATAGTTGCATGTGTGTGTTATGCCCTGGTCTGTAACTGCTTTGCCTTTCTGTGAGAAGGGAGAAAAGTGTTACGTGTTTGTAGATCCTGTCGAAAATTATTTTTTTCAAAAATCTTGGATACGTAGGGTAGGAGACTTTATACGTAGGGAGGTTTATAGATATTGACGTCGGAGGCGGACCCTTTGTTTTTTAATATAGGGTGTACTATAGCTTCTTTCCAGTCAGTTGGGTATATTCCCTTGGTCAGAGACATATTAAATAGTTTTGTCAGCGGTTCGTAGATGAGAATTGCTGTGAGTTTTAATAATTTTGTCGGTAATTTGTCCGGGCCGCGGGATTTGTTTGGGTCAAGGGAATTTAGTAGCGCCAAGACCTCGCGTTCTGTTGCTGTCACTTGGTTGAGTGCCGGTGCTGTTGGTGTGTCGATAGTGGGTGGAATACGAGAATCGTCGATGTTTAAATGAGATTGTATAGCAAAGTGTTCGTTAAGAAATGTTGCTTTATCTTTGTCATCGGTCAGCAGTGTCCCGTCGCGTCCAATGAGTGGGAGTATTGTTTGATTTCGAGAGCGACCAATCATGCTTTTCAGTATGGAGTGGTACTTATGAGGATTGTGTTTGTGTTGCAGGAGGGTATTCACTTTGTCTTTGAAGTGCGTATCTCTGAGGTTTATGTT
Source organism: Chirona hameri (assembly GCA_036785665.1). Classification (NCBI taxonomy): domain Eukaryota; kingdom Metazoa; phylum Arthropoda; class Thecostraca; order Balanomorpha; family Balanidae; genus Chirona; species Chirona hameri. Next base: position 84,180 of record JAXIVJ010004050.1, read on the forward strand.
GATGTTCGTCACTATGTTTCTCTGAACTCTCCATCATTGCCAGTCATTGTCACTTTGTTTTTGCTTTGCCTGTCTAAATAGTCTATCTCTTTTCCTAATTTGTCTCGTCAACTCTCATGTTACCCATGGTTTGTCGTCTTGTCTGATGCGCACACGTTTTGTCGGTATGGTCAACCTGGCTGCGTCCAGTAGAATCTTGGTAAATTGTCTTACTGCCTCGTTCACGTCGTTGTTAAGTATCCTATTCCAGTTGGTCCCGATCAAGATATTTGTCAATCTGTCTACGTTTGTGTTTTTGAAATCAAGAAATTCTTTAAATCTCGTTTTATCACACGTATCATTTTTGAAAGTAAACTTGACGTAGACTGGAAAGTGGTCTAGATTTAAAAAAGAGGAGAGTATTCCGCTGTCTTGCACCATTTCGATGTTATTGACAAATATTAGGTCACGAAGATTGTGCACGTTTTCGTCGATGCGAGTCGGGGACGTGATAAGTTGTGTCAGGTCGAGTGTCCAGGCTGTGTTCTCCAGTCTGTAGTCGAATATTGTCGTGCCACTGTTTCTGTTTGGTGTTTGAGTTAGGTAAATGTTACCGGTGTTAAGGTCGCCTGTCAGAAGTATTCCCGTCGGATTGTACGCCTCTGTGCTGATGCTATGCTGTCCGTGAGTCGGTCGAGGAAGTCTTGCTGTCTGTCAGAGGAGAGATTAGGGGGAAGATATATCGAGCAAATAATGATTGTACAGTCTTTGTTTTTAATCATCGCCATATGCATTCTTCACCGGGGAGTTCTAGGTCATGTAGTCTGGTGACGGGCAACGAGGAACGCACGTATAGAGCCGTACCACCGCCTCTCCTGGTTCTGTGTCGTGTGAACGGTGGGTGGAAGTAAGTGATGCTGTAGAGGCTGGGATGAATTATGTCGTCTAGCTTTGTCTCAGTTAGGGCAAGGATGTCGATTGAGTTTGTGGTAATGAATTGTTCTAGTTCTTGTAGTTTGTTTGGAGCTGTGAGGCGATGATGTTGATGTGAGAAATTGTGATGTGGTGTTGTGTTGTGGCAGGGCCTGGATTTCTCTCGATTCCTGCAACTAAAAGCAGAAGCTGGATATTTGTCAGTTCACCCAGTCAGGGTTGGGCCCGATTGCGCAATTGACTCAAGTTACTCCCGTCTTGTGGGCTGATAAGGAAGGAATGCCAGGGGTCGGGATCGGATCAGTAGAGGTGCAAGATTAGTAGCAGATGTTAGACGATAAATTGCTCCTTCTACAGAAATATAGCACCTCCTACCGGCAGCGCTCGACACTCGGCTGCCACCCTGCCCGAACCGTGAGGGGTTAAGTACAAAAGGGTGACAACTTGAGTCAATTACGTCATCGAGCACAACCCTGCTGACCCAGTCTCTGCCATTGCTTGCTAGTGATGTGGGGGTGACGTGTGCGTGACAGATGACGAGTGTGTGACGGGTGACATGTGTATGAAAGGTGACGTACGTGTTGTGGTCGGAAGGATCTGAGAGGTGCGGGGTAAGAGCAGTTCTCACCAGCAGCCAGATCTCCTTGAAATCCAGAGAGAGCGATGTTTGGTGTAGTGGTGTCAGCTGGAGACGGTCAAGCGGCAGCGGCGGGGGCAGCGGCAGCGCGAGCTCGTGCTTGGGCCGAATGTTGCGGGTCCGCTGCGACCGGTGGCAGCACCGCCACCGCCACCAATCTCGTGCGGCTGTCGAGATTGGTGGCGTTAGCGAGATCGGACGCATGTGGGTGGCGGCGGGCATCAACAATGTTTGAGCGGAGCGAAGTAAATACACAGGAGCGTGTACAGTATGCTACCGGGTAGCAAAGGAAAGACACGCGAATACACAATCAATGCGACACAATAGCCATAGGAAAATAAATACAAATCGACAAACCAGACACTAAAGCTGTGGAGAGCAGCAACAACAAAACACTCTACACGCTTTCCAAAAGGTAACTCATCAACTCAACAGCCAGGCCAGTGTTCCCGAGAGCAGGATCTTGATAAAAAAACACCACCCCACCACCCCACCCCACCCCACCCCCAGCCCGCCCTTCACCGCACCACCGTACCGAATCACCGCACAAAGGTCCTACCACCCTTGGCACACGGCCAGCGGGCGCGTGCAGACCGAGTGGCCGTGACCCCGGCCCGGCGATAGCAGCCGGCCGGCTGGGGCGAGGTGCGAGGTCAGCGAGGTGCACTCAGGTCAGCGGCGGAATCAGCTTCGCGGCTTGGGGGGAGTCACGCACCGCCGTCTCGCCCAACCGCACGCCGGGGACACTGGTCGAGACACGAGTCCTTTCAGTCATCAACGGGTGTGGGATGTCCGTCTGCAGACTTGGAGACTTTTGCCCGGGTGCGCTTGGCTTCCCTCCGTGAGTGAGTGTCTCGTGGCTCACGGGATGGCCCTTCCTCCTCGATCGCCGCCACCGCCACTGCGCTCCGGGCCGGCACCGCCACCGCGCCCGGGGCCGGGGTTGCCGCGCCAGCTGGGGCCGCGGACGAGCCGGTCTCTCCTGCAGGGGCGGAAGCAGCCTCCAGCGATCTTGTAAAGGTCGGTGAGTTAGTTGATGACCTTGGTCGGGGCTCCCTCTGTGACACGGATCTTCATCCGACAGTTGTCGGTCCAGGCCCTGGCGATGATGCCTTTTCGTTTCAGTTGTCTGGTGACGTAGAGCGTTCTATGGTTACGCTGCGACAGATTTTCTGATATGAATACTCGGGAGAGAGTGTCGGTCGTCAGGACAGCGTGCCTGGAAAGCCGGCCGGATCTCAGGTCCTTCCTGCTCTGGTAGATCTCCTCTCTCATGTTAAACGTCGTCATCTTGACAATAATCTGACGAGTCTTGTCGCTCCTTTGG
>JAXIVJ010004051.1:0-22500 GCA_036785665.1 Chirona hameri
CGAACGTGTGAAACGACCAAGGCATTTACAAGAAGTGGCAACAGCTCGCGGGGATGCTGTGCCGCACGTGCGATAGCCCAATGAGGATACCACTACATTTTTTTACCAGGGAAGACACGTGTGAGTCCCATGTGAAGTGCTTATCAAACAGAACACCTAAATTTTTGACGTATGGGCTCTCTTGTACTATGTCTTCGCGGAACTGAACAGCAACAGGGTAAAGGTCGCGACAATTTTGGCGGGATCCGAACGCTATTAATTCGGTCTTGCTTGTATTTACTTTGAGACCATGAGAGTGAAACCAGGTATCAAGTGCACTCAGGGTGTCCTCCAATTTACTGACCAGATCATTGAGTTGGTGTTTTTTGCCGGATAACAAAATTTGAGTGTCATCAGCGTACTGGACCACATGAGCATCCCCCGCGAACAGGCACATATCGTTAGCGAATATTTGAAAAAGTAAAGGCCCAAGAGACGAGCCTTGAAAAACTCCGATAGAGTTGGGGAGAGGCCTGGAGAAATGAAGGTTCCCACTCCCATCAGCCGTACAGACAGACTGAGTGTGACCGCAGAGGTATGATGTAAACCAGGTGGGATCGATGTTATATGTACGTAGTTTAGAGAGGAGCATAGAATGGTCTATGACATCGAAGCACTTGGATAAATCGAGGAGACAGAGAAGGGTGAGTTCCTGGTGGTCAATAGCCGAGAGGATGTGATCAGAAACAGTCAGAAGGGCGGTCTCAGTAGAGAGCAGGGAGCGGAACCCGTGCTGGGATGAGGAGAACAGGTGGTTATCCGACATGTATGAGTAAAGCTGACGTTGCACAATACGCTCAATGAGCTTTGGGAAGGCAGATACAATGGAGATAGGGCGAAAATTGGAAGCTTCGGACTGGCTGCCGGCTTTGTGTATTGGATGAATAATGGAATGTTTCCAGGGCGCTGGGTATTCGCCGGAAGATAGGCTAGTATTGATGATATGGAGTAAAACGGAGCCGATAGCAGCAAAGCAAAGCTTTATTACCTGAATAGAGATGCCGTCAGCACCACAGGCCCCTGAATTTTTCATTGAGTTGAGGAAGGACCGGAGAGCGGACAGAGAGATAGGCTGTAGTTTGAAGGCACATGTGCCGACACGAGGTAGACGGACAGGGAGAGAGGGGGGCTCACCCCTGGCCCGGACCTCACTCGCAACCCGGGGACCAACGCCCACAAAGTACTGGTTTAGCTCGTCAGGGGTGGCCTCTGGCACGATGCGGTCGGCAGACTTCTTGCCCGCTATGATTTGACGTACATTCCGAAATATGGTGGTAGGACCCAGCTCACGCACTCTCCTGGCGATGTCCTGCCTTGTGTCGTGACGAATGGCAGAACGGACCTGTTTGTTAAGCGCAATGAACTCAGGGGTCCTACCACTATGGACAAGAAGTCTGCGACGCTGTGCCATCAGGTTGCGAGTGGTGTCAGATACAGGGGGAGCGGAAGGGTTACGAATTTTGATACGTTTTAGAGGTGCGTGATGGTCGAGGATGGGGAGGAGACAATTTATGAATGCAGACCACTGGTCTGACACTTCCACGCGTGAGAACACTCCACTCCAGTCAGTGGCTCTGAGAGCAGCGTGAAAAGCCGATATATTAATGCGATGTAGGCGCCTAGATGAGACGAAAATCGGCTTACGGCGAGGCTTGGGGATGGACAATTTAGCTTGGATGATACAGTGATCACTATAGGGACATGGACAGACAGATACGTCACTCAAAAAGTTTCCCGTATTGGACACAAACACATCAAGTAGAGATCCAGACTCGTATGTGGGACTAGTCACGTGCTGGTGCAGGGCCAGGCTGTCTAGGAACTGCGTCACTCGGGTAGGCTGGTCTATGACTTGGTGCAGGTCTAACATATGTACCGTGTCTTTGAGTTTGTGGTCAAATGGTGTGATACCACTGTGGTGATGGAGAGGATGATCAAGGTAAATGTTGCCAGTGTTGAAATCGCCCAGTGAGATTATTGCTGTGGGTGTGTGAGTTTAGGCCTGGCAGATAGCCTCAGTGAAGGTGTGAGGAAAGTTTGCAATCTGTCGGTGGGCAGGTTCGGTGGGAGATAAATGCAGCTGATAAGTAGGGTGAAATTTTGTGTTTTGATTTTTGCCCAGACCCACTCCTCATCCCCAATCTCAATATTCTATAATTTCTGGATGGGTAATGACTTGTGCACGTACAGTGCCACCCCTCCTCCGTGTCGTGTTCTGTGCTTTGTGAGTGGTGGGTGGAAGTCGTTGATGGAGTACTGGCTTTCGGCTACTGATCTGTCTAATTTTGTTTCAGTTAAGGCTAATATTTTTACGTTGTTTGTCGTGATGAATTGTTCTAGTTCGTCTATCTTGTTTACTGTGGTGATGCTGTTAATGTTGAGATGAGCGATCGTGAGCTGGTTTGTTTGTGGTGGGCCTGGATTTGTTTCGATACCGTGCATTATCAGTAGTGTTTGTGTGTTTTTGTATGAGCCAAGCTGTGACCATTGCGAGTTTGTGATGAGCGGGGGAGGTGTGGCCTGTCCTGTGTTGGGTGGGGGAGGTGTGGCCTGTCCTGTGTTGGGTGGGATTGGATGGGGTGGGGTGATGGGGTTGGGTGGAGTTGGGGGTGTTATGTTAGGTGATGTAACACGGGCAGTAGTCCCAGGCAGCGCCGGCGGCCGGCTGGCAGTCAGTGACGTGCGCGAGGCCGAGAGAATTCGCAGGGGGGGGGGGGGGGGGGGGCAGGGGGGGGGGGAACATAGGGCGAGGGTTAATAATGGCTAGTTTTGCGATGTAAAGATAAACGGCATTTTGTTGTATCATTGTGTACATGTTATATAACTATTCATCTCAATATCTTCTTGTTAGTGTACAAGAAGTATCATGTCGAGTCATCAGTCAGATAACAAGTACCGTCCAGTAATTTCGCCAGTGATAGACTGTCCGCCCAAAGCACTACGTAATACTGGCTGACTTGACGTCATATAAATACTCTAGCGGCAGTGTAGCCGGCACGTGCTGCAGATCTACGGACGAAGTCTGACGTCATTTCCGGCCGGCCTGTCAAGGGAGTAGTGTTCTGACACGTGATTAGTCGTGTCGGCCGCTCCTGGGTCGCAGGGGTCGCTCCTCATTACATCTACTTACAAATTAAGCCACCCACACGGCGGAAACACATTGATAGTCGTTAAAGCCACGCCTCGTGCCACTCCCGCCTCTCGACCAAATCCGCATATCGGCAAACATAATGAATCGACTCCGTTTGACAGGCGTTTCACAAGCAGCGGAAACACACTCTGTCTGTCTGACATATCTGTCACATGTCGTGTGCACGTCTCTCGCCTCCTCCGACGCAGAAGTGGAGACTGAGACACATCGAGGAGCATAGGCGTAGGAGGGAGGGGTGGGGGGGGGGGGAGTCCCCCCCCCCCCACACACACTTTTCGGCTATTTGTTTTATTCTAAAATCTTTTATTTTGCTTGGTGAGTAAACATTTGTATAGCAAAAGGTTCGCCAAGGCGAGAAGAGCCCAAATCGTCAAAAAATCTTGCATATGGGGTTGTGTTTCTCTCAAGACAAGACCAAAGTTTCACTGCCCCCTCACTTTTAGTGACACTCCTACATCCCTGGCGGAGAGGGAGAGACTGCGACGCGGCACAGGAGAGTATCTCGGTGCCTGCTGCGCCGCAAGGCAGGGTAACACCAGTCGGCCTGACCTGACCAATGACCACTGCAGCCGCCGAGCGATGGCGGCAGGCTGGGTGGGAGAGGGGTGGGAGAAACGCGGCCAGTCAGGACAGGATCATCAAACCTCGCTTCGGGACTGCTGCACACTGAGCTAGCTCACCTGTAGACACAGTCCCGACCTCGCTGGTCCTTTGTGCACGTCCCCACACACTGGCCCACGTCCACGTCCTGAAACGGGGAACATCCCATGTTCACTCGGATGTAGGGTGTTCTAGCACTACGAACAACAATACTTGCATTGAATACGGATGAAGTTATAATTTGCACAAAGGAACTGCAAGTGTTGCTCAAATCATATATTTATGCTGCATCTTACATGTTTAGCTAGTAACTTTATACTGACAGCGCAACTCATTGTAACACTGAACGATACAAACGTAATGTAAAGCCACACTTATTTCGGCGTGTATACATTACATTGCAAATTGGATGACAAACCTTTATCTGAGGCTCGGAAGAATCAGAGAAGTCATAGACTTGCTCCATCAGGGCCATTCGGTAACAACCATGGGTACAGATGCATTCCTCTATGACAGAAACGATCTCTGCACCTGACAATGTAGACAAAACACATAGGAATGCTGAATTTCGAGACGAAATGGTTTGTTTTGTTTGTGATTTTCACCAGAAGCAATGCACATCAAACCAGAATATTGTTTTAACATATTTAGCGTACTAAAACGTTGGAAATGCACGACGATAAGTTTTATATTAAAGGGAATGTTTCACCTTTGTATTAGTTTTGAACTGAGATAGCCATTATCTTTGACCGTTATTGAAATGTCTAAATTACTAAGGCCATTTTTCCAAAACGTAACCGTTTTTAAGCAATCTCCTATACAAAGGGCAAATTCAAACCGTTCCAACGCGATAAACTTGAAAACCCTTGGTGGTGGACCCAAAACCCATACATTCTCTAAATCAGCATGATGGTAGGCATGTCAGTGTACCACTACTATTCAGATCAGACCTATATATTTTTGAAGTAAATTGCGAAGGAAGAAATCAATGAAGAAATCAATTGATATTGATTGCAATGATATTCGTATTTAGTGGGCCCGAAGTTCTTCATATGTTGCGCTTTTGTGACATTCATTCTGCAGCTATTTTAAACTGCAGAAGCAGGGGAGAAATATACATTTAGAGTTTGGGGCGGTGTTTTGACTCTCAGTGTGCCCATATCTTTATACGAGTAATGTTTTAGTTTAGTTTACCAAAGTCTGTTACCAAGAGGCCATGAAGGATATAGCAAATAATAAGAGAAAATGGTAGAGGTGTCAACTTCTTTCCATGCACAGCCTGAAAGATGTGAGTATGTTGCCCTATGTTGCTTACTGAACTTACTGAATTTATATTTTATTTCATTGGTAATATTCATTCTGCAGCCATTTTAAACTGCGCTAATGTAGGCAAACACCCAAACTCTGGTCATGACAAGATACATCAACATACTGGACTTCCATGCTATTGGTGGTGTAGACGACACATAGAGTAGGTAAAAGTTGAATCTTCGGACACGTCCTAACCTCAGACTTCATGCTATCAGAATGCAGACAATACCAACGCATGGTGCTTTAGTGTGTCGGTATTGATAACCTTCTGATAGCATGACATCCAATGTTCTTATCCAAGCTTTGGGTCATATGACCGATGCAGTTGGTACTGGGTACAACCATAAACCCCAATTGTCATCACTCATCATCATGCGTTAGTGACACTCATGGAATTGCCTGACTGACCTTGATGGCATAGTGAGGAATAAATATATATTTAGAGCACTAATTACAGCAGTATTGACTGACAGAGTGTACTAAAATTAGATTAACGACTGTGACCTTGGTTTCACTGCATTGCCCTAAAATTATATTCACGACTGTGGCCTTGGTTTCAATGCATTTCAATGCATTTTGATGCTCAATTTTTCAACCATAGTGCCAGGGGCCAGTATCAGCTGATGGCATAGTGGGAGATAAATCTAAATTTAGAACACTCTAAAATTAGATTAATGACTGTGGCCTTGGTTTCAATGCTCCAATTATAGAAGAGCCGGTAGTGTGTATTTTTTAAAGTCTGGCTTATAGGTTGTAAGCCACCTGGGTGTGTTTTGGCTCCCAAGACACCACCAGGTACTGAATTCCCCGGGCAACGCCGGGTACCCCAGCTAGTTTAATTTATAATTTGCAAAATGCATCCAGGCTGGTGCAGCCGCTGATTGGCTGACAGCCACTTCAAGATTGTTTGTCCTAGAACTCAGACGACCTGTATTTATCGAACCTTGGCGAGTATGATGTAAACAACGCCCAACGCGATAGGTTGCGGTCTAAGTTGAAGTTTTTTTTCGCGCTGTTTGAAGTCTCAGTTAATATTTTTGTTTTAAAATATATATTGAGCTATCGCAATGCCTCGCACTCGTCACTGTGTTTTGTGCGGGAGAAGACACAGTCCCACAATGTTTGTATTTAAAGCGCCAGAATTGTCTGAAACGATTGTGCTGCGAAATGGCAGCGTAAAGGTTTTCTCTATAGCTCTATATAGCTCCATAATGACGTCATGATCCCAAATGTAAAAACTTAACTTGTATAAAGTTAAATGACTTTTCGAGAGAGAAAAAAATAACCATCGTTTTCAGCAGCACTTACTTCATATTTTCGACTACAACCAGCGTATATTTGACAACTTTCAGAAAGGTGAAACATTCCCTTTAACTTGTTATTGAGTATTATGCTGAAATAAATATTTGCAAATAGCAATAATGGATCTATAGTAAATAACTAAGGTTAACTATCACCGTACGTAAAAGGTGACACTCAGACATAAACAACATGGAGCTTATGAAATAAACACATGGTCTTGATCACTGCGCTATCGAGTGTGGCTAAAACTGAAACTCATGACAGCGATAAAAATGCAATTTTTCTTAATGATACAGGGTGGGCCAGAAATAAGTAGGCCGCATATTTCTCTCATAAAATCTTTATTTTTTGTCATAAAGTCATCGGGTGTGATTATATTGACAATAAAATGGCGCGACAAATAAACAGCCCATGACGGCACTGGCTGACATACACTAGTCGTCCCGACCCTTCACATCAGGTGCACGATATACGCACCTCGACGCTCCTTCACTAGCGGTAGACGGACGTCCTTGAGGTGCAGAACTGCTCTGTCTATCATGTCATCAGGGATTCGGGCCACTTCATGGATGATCGCGTCCTTCAGCTCGGTCGTGGTCTTCAGTCTCCCCGTATATATACACTCTATCTTTCAAATACTCCCACATGAAATAGTCTAGCGGGTTGAGATCCAGACTGTAAGGGGCCCATGGGATCGTCTACTTGAGGCGGATGTGCCGTTCTTGGAAATGTCTTCGCACCCAGTCGAGTGACTCTCGAGCGGTATGTGGCGTCGCGCCATCTTGCTGGAACCATTCAGACTGCGCGGTGGTCGTCTCCTCCCAAATCCTCCCCAGACATTTCCAATAACGGCACATCAGCCTCAAGCCGACGATCCCATGGGCCCCTTACAGTCCGGATCTCAACCCGATAGACTGTTTCATGTGGGAGTATTTGAAAGATAGAGTGTATACGGGGAGACTGAAGACCACGACCGAGCTGAAGTATGCGATCATCCGTGAAGTGGCCCGAATCCCTGAGGACATGATCGACAGAGCAGTTCTGCACCTCAAGGACGTCCGTCTACCGCTAGTGAAGGAGCGTCGTGGCGCGTATATCGAGCACCTGATGTGAAGGGTTAGGACGACTAGTCTATGTCAGTGCCGTCATGGGCTGTTTATCTGTCGTGCCATTTTATTATCAATATAATCACATCCGATTTTTGACTTTATGACAAAAAATAAAGATTGTATGAGAACAAACTTCGGCCTACTTATTTCTGGACCACCCTGTATCAACGGAAATTTAAAATGTGCAAAACTGCCAATGATGCCACGAATCAAGAACATAGCAACGTCATGGGAAGTGGGAGGTGAAGCTTTGATCTATCCTTGAGAGAAACCAAACCCCTATATAGGATTCCTGAATATTTTAGTTCTTCTATTCTTTGCGAACGTTTTACTATCTCAAAATTTCCTCAAGAAGCAAATGCAAAATTTAAGGAAATATTTTTACTAAAAAGAGCAATGTTACCGATTGTCCACTGAAGGAACCCCAGGGAGAATATTTGGTAACTTTCCATGAATCAACCTTTAAATATTATGAGGAAAAACTTTTTAGAAGTATTATGACATAATTTAATTGCAAGAAGCATTTAATTTATGATAACACATACTTACCATTGGGACCATCGATTGACGCAGTTCTATTCTTCAGAGGGTGGCAACTGTCATCTGAAATCAATGCACAGTGAGGCTTTGTCAGTAAAATAAACATGTCAAATTTCTGAATATGATTGCGTCATCCTCTAAGCCCGATGCCCGTGAAATCGATGTGGAATTCCCGCAATACTGTGCATGAGGTGGCGCAAATTCAGCTATAAACAGAAAATTCCCTAGACCCTGGACACGACTTTCGACGATAGACTAACACAATAATGACTTTATGCTGTTTTTACGATCTATCGTGACTGGGATGTCCATGCCGTTGACAGGTATATGGACATGTATGTATGACGGCGACAATCTCATCAGTATAAGTAGATGGAGACGCTCTGAGAATCGCCAATCGGGTATCAGTCGGTGCCGAGCGGTGTCCATAGCCAAGACAGGCGCGAATGATATCACTCGGCCATCCCAACGACGGCATGTCAACACCTTGTGAGGTCCAGAGAGGTGCGGTCCTGCTGGCAGCCGCTCCTCACCCTTGTTGCCACAGGGCCCTCTGCATGTGCCCACGTCTAGCTGACGCTGGTGCGGCGTGCCCGAGTGGAAGGTGACCATCCGCTGCTGACGCTGACAGGAGGGGGCCGGCTGCTGGCAGCCGCAGCGCTGGGTGACCTCCCGGGTCACCACGCCTCGGGGCGTGTAGTGTCGCTCCAGAGCCACCTCCACCGGGCGGCACCGGTTCGGAGCCACACAAGACGCCTGCCTCGCCCGCCGCCGCAGCAACAGCTGATGCAACACAGAACACAGTTGTGTAAACAGAAGCAACCGCAGATAGCACATGCATGACGGCGTTGTACAAATGTTAACGATGTACGGACTGTCTGTTCAGTGTCAACGATGCACGGACTGTCTGTTCAGTGTCAACGGCGTGTCTGTTCGCAGATGATACAACACCACATGCCGGTGATATACATACACAGGTCAAAAGTCTGAAGAAACGACAGATGCAGTGAGGATGTCTGTCACTATTCGGTGCTACTCTGAGTCAGATTATTCGCATTGACATCAGATGCACCCCCAAGCTGTGAGCAAGAACTAGCGGGCTACCTTGGCGCCCTAAATATGGCGTCCGAATCCGGACATAATTATTCCAGAGCTAAATGCTAGTCATGTCACGGTCAACGGCGTGTCTGTTGTCAATATTCTGCAGATCTACTGCGATGATATAGCGCACACCAGCCGGTCATACATAAACGGCACACGTCTGTCTCTCTCGATTGAATCTCAGTTCTGATCGGGCTTTAGGATTCGTATCCTGACAGATATTTATGTGCTCGCACCTCGATAGGATCCGTGTCTCTATGGGCGTCCATTAGATCCAGAAACTCATTCTTGGAAAGGCTGCTCGAGTGGCGACAGTGGCGCCGACACTTGCCGACGTCGATAATCAGCTTCTCACTGAAACTGTCTGAAAAATAAAATAGACGGCTATTTTACCGATAAATGATGCAAAACAGCAATTCTGAAACGAAAAGAAAAACATAAGGTGGTCATTGTCCTGCTTATGCCACAGAGTATCTTAACAGTGTTTTTTTCATGCCAGAAGTCAGAACAAATATAATAACAAAATATAATAAGTATAATAACAAATATAAGGCTTTGACTTTTACGTTTAAAGCTGTACATATTAAGTACATTAGGCCCTTATTGAAGTTGTGAAAAATCCGTAGCCCAGCACACCGAACAGAACTGCGCACAATTACACTCAACAGTGGCGCCCAAACTGCCCGCGGTACGTACGATAAGGATATACGCTCCACTGCACTACTACCCTACATAGTTTAAATGCTGTTTAGAGTAAAGACGAGACAGGACTAAAACGTAATTAATCAAAACATAACACTCGAGTTACTAAGGAGGTATTTTTTCCTCACACTTGCGCTATTTCGCAATGCATCGTAAACTAATGCCAGCATCACCAAACTTTCAGTAACCGAACTTTCACCAAGCTTTCAGTAACGGACAATTCCAGGACAAATCACCAAGGTAAGGGTGGGAAATGTATACCACACCCTCTCAGATTTCTCTCCAAAATGGTGTATGGGGTTATTGTTGGCGCTGATTTCGATTTTTGAATTTGTACGATCATCAGGTCACGGGGTCTTAAGATACGGGCCAGCGACAATGTATGTCAAGATAAAACATTGAGCTACCTTTGCCATTATATCTCCATGATGAAAATAGATAGCAGGGTAAAATTATACATCATTAGAAAGAGGAAAAACATTGCATATCCCGACATACAAATTTAATCTCTAAGCTCAAGATGTGATAGCTTGACCTCATTACCTTTATTTCAGGTCAAGGTCAAACAATGTTTGCCTGCTCCGAATTTTTTCTTCTCCTTTATACAAAAGTTTGGGCATGTATTTGGTAACACGCTTGCACAATTTCGCGGTGCAACTGAAACTCCTTGGAGTTCAACAGGGGTCATATATCATGACCTCATTTGACCTGCGAGTTAACGAATCTCGACATTCCTCCAAATGTTGGCAATATGGGCAATATTCGAAAGTACCGGTCCCATAGAATGCACTTAATTCTTAGCCGTTTTCATGAAGATTATTGCACTGAAAAGCTTATAAAAGATTCCGAAAGTTTTGAAAAACTACACAACTTTTACTTGCGATTTTTGGCTAGAAATTTCCCTCATAATTGTGTAATATGTTTGTAAGAATAAAATATGTTGACAAAATTGCGGTTTGGTGTTAATACGCAAGATAAGTATTGATATAATCTTCCTGAAACATTTCAGGAAGATTCTATCAATACTTATCTTGCTTATTACCACCAAACCGCAATTTTGCCAACATATTTTATTCTTACCAACATATTAACTTACGCCCGGGTAGGGGGGGTGGATGCCAACCCCCCTCGGTTTTTCTGGAATAACTCACGTAATTTACAACCGATTTCAATGACACTTTCAGTACCTTACTTTTACCGAATTTCCACATACTCTGAAAATTGTGCATTTCTAACCCACATGACCCGTGGCCTATGACCTGTTTCTCAAGGTCATGTCAGGCGCAACTGGCGTCCCGCAGTTTCGATGCTTGTAACTTGTGCAGTTTCCGAGTGTGTGTTGTTCAGGAGCACAGGTGTTTCCAGGTGACAGTTGTGGTTTCAACTGAGATTGGGACCTCGATTGACCTTTTAAGAGGTCAACTGAGGTCATTGACCTCCGATGACCTCAGATGACTTTTTTGGGCTTCTGGCGGCTTCTAGGACATTTTGTGACGCTGTTTTCAAATTTGGGATCCATTTTACATAATTATATGTTACACTGGGGTCATGCGCTTCCACAGGTCAACCGAGGTCACTGACCTCAGATAACATGACATGACCTTTTGGAATTTCGCAGTTTTTAGGACACTTTGATTACGAATTTGGCACCCATTAAGCAATATGATATGCTCATTCACCATTCTAGCTCGATAAAATTCAATTTATACGCATTTACAATTTTGATGACTTTTTGGCCATTGACATGACCTCAGAGGTCACCTAATGACCCAAGAGCTTAAAATCGGATATCGCCGGCTTTTACTCGTCACAATGAACACGCTCGTCTTTGAATCGAAGCTCTAGCTCAATTAGGGGCGAACCACCACTAAGGAGGGGGGGGGGGGGGGGGGGTCGTACCCCCGACATTTGGTAAGCATCGGTTTTCTATAGTATTGCTGATAAGGAGCGCGGATAAATGGAGTTTGTCGAGGACGAAGAGGTTCTCCAACTGGAAAACCATCGCCGAAGACGCCCAGGGACGTTCCGTCCCAGAATAAACAATAATTAAACATGGAGTGTCCTGTGCCGGAATCATTCAGGTAAATATAGCGTCCATGAAGTTAGCGACTAACTCAGCGATAGATTCGGCACATATTCAGATATGCTCCAAACCTCGACCCACAGTCAATTCTGACACGCTGCTCACGAATATGACCTTCATTTTGCTGTTCAAGGTCACCTTCATGATCAAATTCAAGGTCAAAGGACGGGGTACCGCATAATGTCCCGAATGTATTGCCGGATTGTTACCAATGTGGTCCCAGATGATAGAAAGGTTCCATGTCTAACGTCCGTCACCGTGACCTGACCCGTGACCTTTGACATTGGAGTTCAAATTCCAGGTCAAAGGACGAGATACCGCATAACGTCCCGAATGTATTGCCGGATCGTTACCAAAGTGGTCCCAGATGATAGACAGGCTCCATATCTAACGTCCGTCACCGTGAATCAGGGTCTCCGCCGCTTTTTTTTGGGGGGGGGGGGGGGTCAAGGGAAGCTGAGTGGTCGGCGTCAGCGAAAAGTTGTTGACCGGGGGGAGGGGGGGGGGGGGGGGGGGGGGGTGCAGTGATCAAAACCAACCGAAACGCTTTTGAGCAGGGTGGCGGGTGGAACGTCAGCGAAATGCTGTTGAGCGGGGGTGGGGGGAGTATCAGCGAAAGCTTGTTCATCAGAGGAGAGGTAGGTATGTACTTAACAAATAATGATTACAACTGAACACTGATTTATAATTGTTTGTCAGGGAAAATTAAGGGGATAATCCCCCTGGCCAAAGAATGGGGGAAACTTCCCCCCACCCCCGTGGCGGAGTCCCTGGCATAACTTACTTAGATAATTCGAATAACTATATAGCACCTACACCACACTGGAACAGCTGAATCCTGTAAATTGTTTACAAAATAACTGCGGATCACCGGTAGATATGCAAAAATGTCTCCAAAAACAGGAACCGGCACCGCCACGCCACCGCTCATCAATGAGTTGGCACCGGCATCAAGCCCCGGCATATGTGGCAGCACCCGCCAGGCCCAGCAGCCAGCAATATGCATGTCTTGACTTTATACATTAAACAGTATTGTAACCCCCGAACTTGTGCTGAGCCCGGCATGAGACTGTCAAGCCTGAGTTCAGACACAGCTTCAGGCCCGCCGGTCCTGAATTTGGGCCCGGCGCTGGCTCTGTGGTCCTGAAATTTGCATCCCTAATCTCCGGGAGGCGGATGAACATCATTTTCTAAGACAGATCCTAATATCAATGCAGATAGTGATAATATTGGTTCCGGAAGTATTCCAAAGTATTTCTTATTATATTTATGCCCAACTGTTGTGTAACCATACTATACATAGCTTGGATGCGCTGTTTCTATTTGATATTTGACAATACTTATTCTGGATATGACGTCATATCCTAGACTCCGGCACATTCTAAGAAAGCAAATAAGAGGTTGGTGAAACACAAATTACGAAGTTTCGTAGAATGTGCTCTTTCTTTGATTTTCTAAGATTTACTTCAGCGACGTATATCGTAGGTTTTATGCAAAAGGCCTCTGATCGTAGAAACTTAAAAATCGAAATCAGCGACAAGGATAACACCCATACATCATTTGGGAGCGGAATCTGAGGGGTGTGGTTACTGGTTACCATGCCTGGGTGATTTGTCCTGCATTGCCCTAACCTCTTTCACACCAATTCCACACATGTTGACAGATGCAACAAAATTAGATCAGAGGGTTGTTCGGATATCTGATAATATTCTTAGATTAAGTGACGTCACCTGTTTGGTGACGTCATGGTACTTTCGATGACTTCATACCAGGTCAGAATATTTTTTAGGGTAGTGACGGCTACAATGAAGACGACTGCGCAGACGATTGCAATGAAGTTTCCTGTATGAACTCACAGCCACTTCTCACGGTGAAGTCCTACTGTAACGATGGAAACGTTTTTATGCGAATGTATTTTTTTATGTAAATACCAGAATAAATTATTACCGCATAAGTGAACCGGAAATGGCGTTAGGGTGAGGTCATGTTTTACGATTTTGGTAAAAAAAAGGTTTATGAATGAGGCTGTCAAAAAGTAGAGTTTTAACATAAATTCAATTTTGAGATCCCAACAAGCTTACAATAGACTATGTTCGCAACTTACAATGACATAGGCTGTTTGACCTGGTGGCTTTGGGTGACCTTAACCTGACCCCCAAGGTCATAAAACCCTTAGAATGTTACTAAGAAGTATCAGACGGAAGAATCATACTGATTTATTGACTACTGATGTGTTTGATAGCGTTATGTTATGCAGCAAATGCATTTCGTGGAGACCTTCATGGCACGGCCATTAATTTTGTTCCCTGACTTATGACGTCATCATGAACCTGAGGTCAACAATAGCAGTTTTTTTTCCTAGGCAAATTTGCCCGAGCTATCGAACGCTTTCTAACCCGCGCCGTGCCGGGGGTTAGACACCCCCCCCCCCCTCAGGTTTTTCAAAAATAGCGGAAAAACGCCGGCGCGCAGCTCCGCCGTTTTTGGCACAGCAGTTGGGGCATCAATTACGCACATTATGTTAAAAAGCTGCCTCGGATCATCTCAGGTCAGGTCACCAGACCAGGTCACGTGACCCCACCTCCAAAACAAATTTGTGGTCGTATCACAGTCACATTTTTTGGATGATCGGTTTTACACTTACAGAATTTCATAAGGTCATATATATCTACAATTCGTTTATCTTGGATTTTTATATCAGCGACCTAAGGTCGGGTCAATTTCGTGACCTCCCCATTATAAGTCAATGGGGAAATATTCAAATGCTTCCTATTCCAAGGATACGAAAGATATCAGTCTAATTCCTTCTGGATCATGTTATTATAGGTCATTCTTGATGACCTAGGTTCCATTTTTGTTCAGTGACCCCTACAGGGTCAGCTGAGGTCATCCGAGGTCACCAACAGTTGTATGTCAATAACTCTCTGCATAATGACGATAGAGAAGTGAAACTGACATCACTGTATTTGTCTCGTCGAGGTATGTCTTCCCATATGCAACACAATCTACTTGGGTCACCACTTGACCTTGACCTGAGGTCAAATTTTGAAGTTGACCTAACCTGGTCAATACTAATATGAGTCGAAGTGCTTTGACGAGACAAATACGATGGCATCAAAATTATTCCCTTGTCTTTATTAGGAAAAAAGCTATTCGTGAACAACTGTTTGGTAAAAAATAGCCTTTTTGACATTTGATGAGCTCTGGAGCCTAAACTATTGACCTGAGCAAAATTCTGATGCAACCTTGCCGATTGCATGTTTCAAGAGGTTTCTATTGGTCTTTTCCGTTTGTTCCTATCTATCATAATTCCTGTGATATCTGGGATTTCTAGAGCGAAGTCCTAAAACTGGAGAATTTGAGCTTTGATGACCTCTGGTCATCTGATGATCTCAATATTGGCTTTAGGAAACAAATATCTGAAGTATTTTCGAATGTGCTTGTTGAGAGTTTTGGAACGCATTTTCCCGCGTCGTTCTAGTCCTTTTAGTTCTCGAGTTAGTGTGGGGGGTCTAACCCCCCCCCCCCCCGGCACGGCGAAGGTGGCGCCGAGCACCGGCACGGAGCGGGCTAATTCTAAAAAAATAAATCCAGTGGCTCCGGAAATGTGAGGGGAAAATAGTCGCCCCAGTCAGTTGCGTTATGGAAAATACCACAGTAACCGAACGGTAAATGATTGTGTCCGAAAAATATGTCATTCATTTTGTGACATCACTGGCCCAATTTGAATCCCAAATTTGTATTACACGTTTTGAACAAATTACCATTATGCTAGATTAACACCCTTGGACGCACTTACTGCGGTCTACATGCGGACGCAAAAAAAAATAACTTGCATGCGTGTGTTAAATAACTACATGTTATACAAAAGTTTTATAAGCACGAGATTGCTCAAAAATTATATTGGGTATCTATTTCGTGTCAAATGCGTCGACTGTGAGGTCCCAAGTTCATCTTCACTGAGTCTTTAATGCACAGTTATGGGTAAAAACATAAAATTGAAGTTCGCCTTATGTTTATAAAACAATAGTTTATAGTTCCACAGACAACATTTTGCAGCTGCATATCACTCGTCTTGCGAACCTACTAACGAATAACAAATACGTGAACATTTTACGGCTGATGTCAGTCTTTTAAAGAGGGTTTGAAGCAACTCGAACTAAATGTGTCCAATCTAGCATAATGTGAATTATATATACACGACAAAAGCGCACAGAAAAATGAATTACGAACAACCCAAATTCGATAGTTACATTGTCTACAATAGGCACTGCTGTTGGTAACTTCCGATGTAATTTATCCCAGATTCGAAGTGTCTTGTTTGAGTCGTTATTGGCTGCGGAGAAACTGTCATAAGGCTGTTTGTGTTTATATTTGATACGTGTTGCTCTGGATTCTGTATAGATATGCAGTCATTTACCACGTACGCATGCAGAAAGCAGGAACTGCATCCGGTGCGAATCCTGCATAACAGCGACGTGCACAAATATACACAAATAGCTGCAACTTGTGTATGGGTAACCCGTTCACCCGTTACCCCATTGGCATATTTACATTTTTCGAGAGATAACTTGACCCGCTGTCCCGTTGACCCAGTACCCGTGACCCTTTAATCCATTGACATTTTTCGGTCGCCCCTCCTAAGCGGGTTAATACCGAACCTATACAAATGAGGTACCCTGTTCATGTTCATACACATTCTGTTTGAGTGACCTGCAGGTGTGACCACTGGTGTGCTCTCGTCCAAAACTGGCGCTACCATCATCAACTGGATGGCAGTACTGCAATGTGAACGGTCATAAGGTGCAGTGAGCGACATCACGCTTCCTCACACCCAGCCTCCCGGTCACCGAATGTGCACAGAAAGTTTCACAGAACTTTTACAGAAAGTTTCCGAAGTTAGGTATCCAACATACAATCCATAAGCAACATGTGATAGTTCGATTTTAGCATTTACACGAGCGGGTTGAGACTAAAGAAACATGTTCAAAGTTGAAGACGATACCGCACCATCAATGCAATGTGAGGTGGTTTGTCTGCCGCAAGACGACTGATGTGCGCTCGTGGCGCCATCTTTAAAGATAAACTCTGCAGAAGAATCAAACGCGTACGGTCGGCACTCGTCACTCGGCGCCGCCGGCCCCCGCAGAGTCTGAATCATGCGCCTGATTCATTTCACTAATTGGCACCAACCTAAGGTCATGCAGAGGCTCACCTTACAATCTGACATACAACATATTTATGTTGGCTTTGCACTGCGAATTAAACAACCGTTCTACGTGTAAGTACCACCTGATACCCTGACGGAAGCCTTCTGTCCAAACGGCGCCCCTGTCGAGAGTGTCGGATGCGGTTCAATTAACATGGATAGTTTGTCTTATCAGCCATGTAATGGGAACCTTTCCGACATCAACGATGCTATTTCAGTTATTTGATGCCAGAATGAATCAGTGCTGCGCGGAAATGGCTGGGCCGTTAGTCAGTGCTGCTTTGAAACTGCTATTGAGACCATTGCATTGGAGGTCTGGATCAGGCTGTCCGAGGATCCAGTGGCTCCATCTTTTGTGCGGTTGCCTAACCAGCGCTTCCAGCTTGACACGTAATACGGGGCTCCAGTTCACTTACGGGTCCGATTACGTGTTGTCCAATGACTGCATAGGGCCAAGGCGGTCCTGCAAGCTGTCAGGTAATGAAGGATGTTATAACAAATTGCTAATTGTTGCATCATATTTGTGCAATTGTGGTAAAATAATGTAATGATTGTTACCACCTGGTATTGGCGCGAAGCCAAAAATGCACCCAGGGATCCCATACATAGTCTGTATCCTGATTTAATTGAGCTCTTATTAAGCGCCATACAAATTATTATGAAATCAAGTCCATCAATCCGACCATCAGGATGAAATTACTAAAGAATCTTAGTTTTGAGATCCTCCATTCGTTGCTAGTGTCGATTTATCTATTTTCAGCATTTTTACATAACCAAAATAAGAAAATAATAAGAAACAATAAGGAGAAAAACACGAAAACCTTTTTGTTAATATATGTTGCATGGCCTTTTTGATTTACCTCCAACTAATAAAACAAAAAGAAATGGCTCAATGACTGAATGAATGAATGCATGAATGAATGAATTAAATGAATGAATGAATGAATGCATGAATAAATGACTCTGGCAAAGAGGTTCTCAAATCAGTTGAGGGGGAACTCAGGTCCAGTCTAGCATACCAAAAAGGTTCTGATTCTCATCTGAATTCCCAGTCATGAATAGCGGTTTCGTTCGATATACTATATTCTTTTTAAACTGATTTATCTTGGTATTTATTTATCTTTTCCCTTTTTATTGTTGCTGTATGTCAAATATCTGCTGTATCTGCTGTTGAGAGAGCTGACTGAGTTGAAGGGACTGAAGCCCCCTCAACTGAATAGGATCCTACGCCCCTGAGGAATGGCATACAAATCAATGGAGAGTAAACACTTCTTCTCGTTCGCAAATATGGCTAATGCTCTTTCCAATGCAGACATGGTCTTTCCTTTGCACGCGAGATATACACATTATACCGAGCACATAGCATTTGTGCTGAAATAATAATAATCTTCATCTGACGAAATAAATAATTAGTCACTTTTGTTCAATCTTTTTGCTACTCCGAATCTGCCTGAGCTCATCCCAGTTTCAGGGTCAGACAAAATAAAAACGACACACTTCATACAAAACATCCCGGAACTATTAGCGGACCAGTCCCGGAGATCCAGGATTCCATTCTGAATGGAAATGCAGCTTTTGAACGACGCTGGACCATCAAACCAGCCGGCTTTTCCGTCTGAATACCGGCGGACTCAGCCTCAGCTGGCAGATGGGTTTCGTGACGGGGGATTGGATGTCGTCGACCCCGTCTCCGGGATGTCTGAGCCCCGTCGGCGTAGGCTGGGCGTGGTGTGTGTGTGTGTGTGTGTGTGTGTGTGTGTGTGTGTGTGTGTGTGTGTGTGTGTGTGTGTGTGTGTGTGTGTGTGTGTGTGTGTGTGTGTGTGTGTGTGTGTGTGTGTGTGTGTGTGTGTGTGTGTGTGTGTGTGTGTGTGTGTGTGTGTGTGTGTGTGTGTGTGTGTGTGTGTGTGTGTGTGTGTGTGTGTGTGTGTGTGTGTGTGTGTGTGTGTGTGTGTGTGTGTGTGTGTGTGTGTGTGTGTGTGTGTGTGTGTGTGTGTGTGTGTGTGTGTGTGTGTGTGTGTGTGTGTGTGTGTGTGTGTGTGTGTGTGTGTGTGTGTGTGTGTGTGTGTGTGTGTGTGTGTGTGTGTGTGTGTGTGTGTGTGTGTGTGTGTGTGTGTGTGTGTGTGTGTGTGTGTGTGTGTGTGTGTGTGTGTGTGTGTGTGTGTGTGTGTGTGTGTGTGTGTGTGTGTGTGTGTGTGTGTGTGTGTGTGTGTGTGTGTGTGTGTGTGTGTGTGTGTGTGTGTGTGTGTGTGTGTGTGTGTGTGTGTGTGTGTGTGTGTGTGTGTGTGTGTGTGTGTGTGTGTGTGTGTGTGTGTGTGTGTGTGTGTGTGTGTGTGTGTGTGTGTGTGTGTGTGTGTGTGTGTGTGTGTGTGTGTGTGTGTGTGTGTGTGTGTGTGTGTGTGTGTGTGTGTGTGTGTGTGTGTGTGTGTGTGTGTGTGTGTGTGTGTGTGTGTGTGTGTGTGTGTGTGTGTGTGTGTGTGTGGGTGTGTGTGTGGTGTGTGTGTGTGTGTGTGGGTGGTGTGTGGGTGGGTGTGTTGTGTGTTGTGTGTGTGTGTGTGTGTGTGTGTGTGTGTGTGTGTGTGTGTGTGTGTGTGTGTGTGTGTGTGTGTGTGTGTGTGTGTGTGTGTGTGTGTGTGTGTGTGTGTGTGTGTGTGTGTGTGTGTGTGTGTGTGTGTGTGTGTGTGTGTGTGTGTGTGTGTGTGTGTGTGTGTGTGTGTGTGTGTGTGTGTGTGTGTGTGTGTGTGTGTGTGTGTGTGTGTGTGTGTGTGTGTGTGTGTGTGTGTGTGTGTGTGTGTGTGTGTGTGTGTGTGTGTGTGTGTGTGTGTGTGTGTGTGTGTGTGTGTGTGTGTGTGTGTGTGTGTGTGTGTGTGTGTGTGTGTGTGTGTGTGTGTGTGTGTGTGTGTGTGTGTGTGTGTGTGTGTGTGTGTGTGTGTGTGTGTGTGTGTGTGTGTGTGTGTGTGTGTGTGTGTGTGTGTGTGTGTGTGTGTGTGTGTGTGTGTGTGTGTGTGTGTGTGTGTGTGTGTGTGTGTGTGTGTGTGTGTGTGTGTGTGTGTGTGTGTGTGTGTGTGTGTGTGTGTGTGTGTGTGTGTGTGTGTGTGTGTGTGTGTGTGTGTGTGTGTGTGTGTGTGTGTGTGTGTGTGTGTGTGTGTGTGTGTGTGTGTGTGTGTGTGTGTGTGTGTGTGTGTGTGTGTGTGTGTGTGTGTGTGTGTGTGTGTGTGTGTGTGTGTGTGTGTGTGTGTGTGTGTGTGTGTGTGTGTGTGTGTGTGTGTGTGTGTGTGTGTGTGTGTGTGTGTGTGTGTGTGTGTGTGTGTGTGTGTGTGTGTGTGTGTGTGTGTGTGTGTGTGTGTGTGTGTGTGTGTGTGTGTGTGTGTGTGTGTGTGTGTGTGTGTGTGTGTGTGTGTGTGTGTGTGTGTGTGTGTGTGTGTGTGTGTGTGTGTGTGTGTGTGTGTGTGTGTGTGTGTGTGTGTGTGTGTGTGTGTGTGTGTGTGTGTGTGTGTGTGTGTGTGTGTGTGTGTGTGTGTGTGTGTGTGTGTGTGTGTGTGTGTGTGTGTGTGTGTGTGTGTGTGTGTGTGTGTGTGTGTGTGTGTGTGTGTGTGTGTGTGTGTGTGTGTGTGTGTGTGTGTGTGTGTGTGTGTGTGTGTGTGTGTGTGTGTGTGTGTGTGTGTGTGTGTGTGTGTGTGTGTGTGTGTGTGTGTGTGTGTGTGTGTGTGTGTGTGTGTGTGTGTGTGTGTGTGTGTGTGTGTGTGTGTGTGTGTGTGTGTGTGTGTGTGTGTGTGTGTGTGTGTGTGTGTGTGTGTGTGTGTGTGTGTGTGTGTGTGTGTGTGTGTGTGTGTGTGTGTGTGTGTGTGTGTGTGTGTGTGTGTGTGTGTGTGTGTGTGTGTGTGTGTGTGTGTGTGTGTGTGTGTGTGTGTGTGTGTGTGTGTGTGTGTGTGTGTGTGTGTGTGTGTGTGTGTGTGTGTGTGTGTGTGTGTGTGTGTGTGTGTGTGTGTGTGTGTGTGTGTGTGTGTGTGTGTGTGTGTGTGTGTGTGTGTGTGTGTGTGTGTGTGTGTGTGTGTGTGTGTGTGTGTGTGTGTGTGCGTGCGTGCGTGCGTGCGTGCGTGCGTGCGTGCGTGCGTGCGTGCGTGCGTGCGTGCGTGCGTGCGTGCGTGCGTGCGTGCGTGCGTGCGTGCGTGCGTGCGTGCGTGCGTGCGTGCGTGCGTGCGTGCGTGCGTGCGTGCGTGCGTGCGTGCGTGCGTGCGTGCGTGCGTGCGTGCGTGCGTGCGTGCGTGCGTGCGTGCGTGCGTGCGTGCGTGCGTGCGTGCGTGCGTGCGTGCGTGCGTGCGTGCGTGCGTGCGTGCGTGCGTGCGTGCGTGCGTGCGTGCGTGCGTGCGTGCGTGCGTGCGTGCGTGCGTGCGTGCGTGCGTGCGTGCGTGCGTGCGTGCGTGCGTGCGTGCGTGCGTGCGTGCGTGCGTGCGTGCGTGCGTGCGTGCGTGCGTGCGTGCGTGCGTGCGTGCGTGCGTGCGTGCGTGCGTGCGTGCGTGCGTGCGTGCGTGCGTGCGTGCGTGCGTGCGTGCGTGCGTGCGTGCGTGCGTGCGTGCGTGCGTGCGTGCGTGCGTGCGTGCGTGCGTGCGTGCGTGCGTGCGTGCGTGCGTGCGTGCGTGCGTGCGTGCGTGCGTGCGTGCGTGCGTGCGTGCGTGCGTGCGTGCGTGCGTGCGTGCGTGCGTGCGTGCGTGCGTGCGTGCGTGCGTGCGTGCGTGCGTGCGTGCGTGCGTGCGTGCGTGCGTGCGTGCGTGCGTGCGTGCGTGCGTGCGTGCGTGCGTGCGTGCGTGCGTGCGTGCGTGCGTGCGTGCGTGCGTGCGTGCGTGCGTGCGTGCGTGCGTGCGTGCGTGCGTGCGTGCGTGCGTGCGTGCGTGCGTGCGTGCGTGCGTGCGTGCGTGCGTGCGTGCGTGCGTGCGTGCGTGCGTGCGTGCGTGCGTGCGTGCGTGCGTGCGTGCGTGCGTGCGTGCGTGCGTGCGTGCGTGCGTGCGTGCGTGCGTGCGTGCGTGCGTGCGTGCGTGCGTGCGTGCGTGCGTGCGTGCGTGCGTGCGTGCGTGCGTGCGTGCGTGCGTGCGTGCGTGCGTGCGTGCGTGCGTGCGTGCGTGCGTGCGTGCGTGCGTGCGTGCGTGCGTGCGTGCGTGCGTGCGTGCGTGCGTGCGTGCGTGCGTGCGTGCGTGCGTGCGTGCGTGCGTGCGTGCGTGCGTGCGTGCGTGCGTGCGTGCGTGCGTGCGTGCGTGCGTGCGTGCGTGCGTGCGTGCGTGCGTGCGTGCGTGCGTGCGTGCGTGCGTGCGTGCGTGCGTGCGTGCGTGCGTGCGTGCGTGCGTGCGTGCGTGCGTGCGTG
>JAXIVJ010004051.1:25000-87044 GCA_036785665.1 Chirona hameri
CTTAGGACAACAAGTGATGTGATGCAGCTGATGCAGCTGATGTGTACCTACAATCAACATGACACCATGGACGAGGGGCAACATATCCTTATATAAAAATTACCATTGAAAAATACATTACTGAATACAAAACACATTCGAAAGTGCGATACAATGATCATGTAACTACTCAACCATCCAGCGAAAACTCAGGCGGGATCTTGCCTTCCCAACCCTGCCTTCTCCGGCCCGTTTGGATAGGCAGGCTACATTTCTAACATGGCCCCTCTGAATGACGTCAATCGCCACAGGAAGTTAAAACCCGCTATTGACGGGGGGGGGCGTTAAACCCCCTGATGAACTTGCGTAATAGCTCAAAAACCAATAGCGCTATCAACGTGAAACTTCGGGTACCATCTCCTGCATCAATTTTACGTCTTTTGTGTAAAAATGAAGAAATTTCGTATATATTTTTTCTTCTTTGTCGAGATATAACGAATTTAGTGACGTCACTACACACGAGTTTGACGAAAAAATCAGCTAAACTTTAACAGACCGTACACATGGCATATGTTGAGCAACATACAGTCACAAAACTCCAAAAGATAGCAAATGGCAAGGGGCAAATGGCTGTCTCGGATTTGTCCAATTTTGGTTTGTGACCTCCAAAAATGAAAAAAAAATGGGGGTGAGTTGGAGGGGGGGGGGCGGAAATTCCCACAAATCAAATGGTTTCAAAGATACTAAAAAAGGGAATATATATCAGAGAACCACATATGGGCAATTACATACCAAATTTCAAAATTATATAATTTTTGACTGACCAAATGGCTGTCTCGGATTTGTCAAATTTTGGTTTGTGACCTCCAAAAATTCAACAACAAAAATGGAGGGGGAAATGCCAACCAATCGAATGTTTTCGAAGACACTAAAAAAAAGAATATATATCAGAGAACCACATATGGGCAATTACATACCACATTTCAAAATTACATCATTTTTGACTGACTTATGGCTTCTAAAGTATGGGTAACTCCTGACGTATTTCTTAAAACAAAATTATTGTTGTTTTTAATAACCTGCTACGAACAAATTAATTTCACCGCTATATTTCTGAGGCAGAACTGGTCCAGAAACATGCCTTTTTTATTTCGATTTATCGATTTTTAATTTTGACCTTATGTGCCCTGACCTTGATTTCAGCTTGATACGAACTTCACATAAATGACGTCAGGTTGTAAAATGACTATCACTATCGAATTGTACTTGTAAAATAACCAATAAATAACCAATGTTGCATGACTTTCGTAAATATTTTGCGCATAGTGACCTTTTGTGACCTGACCTTGACCTTGATCTTTGTCAACAATCTCACTTTAGCTCATGCGAGATGTGTATCATACCTTTGAGAGCACTTTGGGTGAGCATGGTCGCAATCGAAGGTTTTGGATGGAAAGCATGGCCCATACACTCAAATACCTCGGTTTTGACATTTTACCTGACCGTGACCTGACGTGACCTCAATTTGAATTTTTGAGTGTACTTTTTTATTAAAAACTTTTGAATGCCGCCTTGCGCGTCTCGCTGCGATCATTGGTTCGGAAGATAACCAGGGGGGGGCGTTTAACACCCACCCCTCGCCCGCCAGTCAATGGCGTTCGGCTGAGGCCCCAGTCAATGGCGGGTTAAGCCGCTTGGTGAAATGTGCACTGGATTTCGTGTGCCCGGATCGCGTTTCAGTGCATTACTCTGGCATGGGATGGTGGAAAATCTAAGCTGGTTTGCACGTAGTGGTGAAATGAGACAGAGTGGCTCAATCACGCGATGTAAGTTAGTGGAAATATCCGAGCCTACTTGCGTTTTGAGTTAGATCGTTACATTAGGTATGTGGAAGAGTTTCTACTTGGTTGGAAGGATTATGAAAGAAAGCTGAACAAAGTTAATGCTGAAGAAGATATTCTCGTGCTGAGTGATTTGGAAGCCAGTCAAAATGATAGAAATAGTTCAACACAGATGGAACATAAATAATGTCAAAATATGATTGATAAATATCAGGTTCCAATTTAAACATCGTACTTCAGGCGTAATTATATTTTACATTCGCTATTGTTTTATCAGCCCACCAGTGACATCCAAATCCCACACAACTGAAAACAAGTGTGTCGGTGATTGCCGATACCACCCTAACAAAAGCACAGCGTATATTCATATGGTATTTAAAAATACATTACATGATGTAAGTACTGAGACAACCAAATTAATTTCATTTTCATGAATGTCTGCGGATGATACATAGGAATGGGTCCGATTAGGGCGGGGGTTCAGGATGAATTGCAGACAAATAAAACCGTTCACATAGACAAGGAATACAGCAGATATCAATTGATCAATGCTCAATACCATCCCCTGGAATCCACTACGTTCGATCTGAGACAAGCACAGTTTAACCCTCGCCCTACGGGGGGGCTGACAGCCCCCCTGGGGTTATTCTTGAATAACTTTGTACACATGCGGTGCATCTTACTGACATTTTCGGTAGAAGAGTTTACAGCAATTATACGTAGGCTGTAACAATTTATTTTAAATTGGTTGAGAAATTTGGGAAATAATGACGTTTTGATGACGTCATGTTGGTAAAAAATAGAAATATTGGAAAAATCGTAGAAAATAGAGTTTTATAGCAAATTGCAAACGCAATTCACCAAAGATACAAAATGGCATTTGATTTAAAATGGCAATCCCAGATTTGCAAAATTTTGGTTTTTTGACCCCCAAAATTTAAAAAAACTGATTTTTTTGGGTAAAACCCTCACAAAATCAAAATTTTCAAAGATATTAGAAATACCGGAATATATGTAAGATAACTGAGTATGGACAATACTCATACCAAATTTAAAGCCAATATCTTGATTTCTGACTGAGTGATGGCTCCCTAAGTGTAAGAAACTGATGACGTCATTTTTTTAATTACTTTCTTTTACTTTTTTTGACAAGATACGAACAAATAATTACCTTTTCTGTATCTCTGAGCCAAAACTGGTCTAGGAACATGCCTTTTTATTTACATTTATCAATTTCTAATTTTGAGGTTTTCTGAAGAGCAAAATCGCTGTTCTGGGCGTGGTAAATCCGAGGTCATTCACTTGACCTGGAAGGTCATCCGTTGATCTGAAACCTAAAAATCGCATACTGTTAGATTCCTCTCATGACAGGCAACATGCTGGTACTCACTGAATTGCTCTAAGTTGCTTGGTTCGGAAGTTAACAGGGTGGGCCTGTCAGGCCCCCCGTAAGGCGAAGGTGAAAAAGCTCCCGTAGGGCGAGGGTTAAAGGGAATAGGTCACCTTGAAAGTTGGCTTGAAATTTGGCTATACGGGGTATTTCGAGCTGAAAAAAACGAATATGGCATTTCTTTGGACGATAGATGGATATCCGTCGAAAAATGGGCGTGTTTCTCTTTTCTCCTTCATGGCCATAAGACACTTCATGACAATTATGACGTCATGCATATGGTAGCTTGGATATGGAAACTATTGCACACAATAACGACGGACTATAGGCATATATACGCAGGCTGCTTGTAACGTAAACAACTGTTGTGAGGACCCGAAACAACTTTCGGGGAAATTAAACTTCTTCTTCTAAAGGGGGCACACTAGTCCTGTGTCGAAATTACTTAGAATAGCGAGGTAATTCTTTCACCACAACCCGTTTTTTTTTCTCGATCTGCTCTACAAATCTGCTATCTCAGTTCAAAACCCCATGTTAAAGGTGAACTATTTTCCCTTTAAAGGAAATAGTTCACCTTGTATTTTTTTCTCTCTCACAAACACGATTTGATTATATTTGTAGTACAATTTCTTTTTATATTGTCAAAAATGGTCTTATATCGCGCCGATTCAGAACAGAAGGCCGTACATTATTATTGTTTATCAAAACTATATGCATACTCTCTGAGTCGGTGTCCTGACGTCATGCAAATTGAGAAAAAAAATGTTCAGCCAATCAGACTCGAAAGTAGTCGCGTAAGGATAGACTCGCATTAGAGATGTGCCAACCGGCGGCCGGCTGTTCGCTTGCTAGCACCAGATGCAAGCTGATTGGCTGATGGTATAGCCTCTGCCCGGGCTAGATCCAGCACCACATTCTTTCGCCAGCACCGCATTCTTTCGCCAAAAAAATGAAATATATTCGGCTGGAGAGTCTTTTCAGTCAAGAAAACTTGCAGATAGGGGTTTCCCAACACGGGCTACAAAACTGCTATCTCAGTTTAAAACTAATGTTGAAGGTGAACTATTTCCTTTACGTGCAAGCGTTGGTAGATTTGTTGCTTCACTATATGGCACAGACCTCTTGAATCACATTACGGCTGAACAATAGTCTGCATGGCGAATGCTGTTTATAGATGTTACGTATGACGCGTTACGGTAGCGCGTATGACGCGCTACCATCAGTATGACGTATGACGCGCCGCGCTGGAATGGGTGTAACCTTTTACGCGCGTCAGAGTGACCTCTGACGCGCGTAAAAGGTTACACCCATTCCAGCGCGGCGCGGCGCCCTACACAGTGACTCATTGTTGGTTGACAGCTGCACAGCTGTTCAATGATTACTTTCGCTGTCATTCAAGGCTTTGTGTGTTGCGTGGTGGTGCATATGTTCGAACATTAATTGTCAACAACTAAACAGAGGTACTAAGTAACGCTGAAAGTCGCTTTGTAAACCGGCTGCCGTTTCTGTCCGGCAGAGCGGAGGCGGCGAATTTTTCGCATTGGCGTGTTTGTTCTGTTCTCAGGTTCTCTCTCCTCTCCTCTCCTCTCCTTCTCAGGTTCTCTCTCCTCTCCTCTCCTCTCCTTCTCAGGTACTCTCTCCTCTGTACAGCACCCCCGAAATATCAGCATCATCTTCGCTCTGCTATAGCCTCGTCGTGATATAATGCGTTCACCTACCGTCGGCGACCGGTGGCTGATCACGTCCGCCGGGCCTGCCATCTCTCTTAACACTATATTCCCTGGCGGCCAGAATTACGTTAACCTGCGGGGGGTAATTTCTACCACCCCGGGGTTCTGGAGAACCGCTCGGTCGATTTCGATGGGACAAATACCATTCGACTTGTCATAAAACATTTATAGACCCCGATTTTGTTTTGTTGTTCAAAAATGGGAGGCTAGGGGCAAAAAAATGGGGAAATGTTGGATGTTTTTTGAAAGGTCATTGTGGTCATGTGGTTTAACTGATATGCCATGGAACAAAATTGTTTGAGCTTGAAATGTACAGGTCTTTAATATATCAAAAGACAAGTTCCAAAATGAAAAATCATATACGTATTCAGGGGATATAAAGTGGGGTGATTGGAGATTGCCTCCCAAAAACAAGGGCCTGGCACCGACTCTGCTGTGCCGATTTTGTTCACATTTTAACGCGACACGTGTATTTCAATTATACGAAAAGTCACAAAGTTTCAAGACGATGGGCTTAACGGTTTGGGATCGGCAAGGGAAAAACGAGGGGGAAGGGGCAGAACCTGCCCCGCAGGGAATAAGGTTAACCAGCGCACCGCAGGGGCTTTGCGCCGAACACGAACTGCAGGGGGTTGATTTCCGCCCCCCCCCCCTAAAATCTTAAAAACTACGCTACGTAGCGAGAAGTGGAAAACGGCAATTGATAGCTTGATACATGTTCTATCGAAAGTATTTCAGTATTTTTTATGTCAGGTCAAAATTGAGGTCACCAGAGGTCATCAAAGGTCAAATTTTCCATTTTGTTCCTGTTTTAGGACATCGCTCCAGAAATTCCCATATATCTCAGAAACTATGCTAGTTAGAAACAAACGGAAAAACGAAAACGCCAGCCAGTGAAATTTGCAACCGGAAAAGTGCCCTCAAATTTGATCTCAGGTCAATATTTGAGGCTCCAGAGGTCAAAAAAGAAAAACATGACGTTTTTTTGCTAAATAGTTTTTCGCTATTAACTTGTTATGTAATAAAGATAACGGAAAACTATTTACGCCATTGTGTTTATCTTGTCAAGGCACTTTGAATGATGTACATTGCGATCTTGTTAAATTAATTTAAAAAATTGACCTCAGGTCAAGGTCAAGTAGTGACCCAAGTAGGGCATGTTGCATATGTGAAGACGTGTCTCGACGAGACAAACACATTGATTTCTGTTTTACTTCTCTATCTTCCTTATGTCGGGAGTTATTGACAAAAAAGTGATGGTGACCTCGCATGACCTCAA
Organism: Chirona hameri; assembly: GCA_036785665.1. Lineage (NCBI taxonomy): Eukaryota > Metazoa > Arthropoda > Thecostraca > Balanomorpha > Balanidae > Chirona > Chirona hameri. The sequence goes on from JAXIVJ010004051.1 coordinate 31,220, forward strand.
ATGACCCAATAGGGATCACTGAACAAAACTTACACTTGAATCATCGAGAATATCCTATAATATCATGATCCAGAAGTGATTGGACTAATATCATGCATTTCCTTAGCATTTGTATATTTCCCTATTGACTTATTATGGGGAGGTTACGAAATTGACCTGACCTTAGGTCACCGATATCAAAATTCCGAGATAAACGAATTGTAAGTACTTATGCCCTCATGACATCCTGTTAGTTTCAAACTGATCGGTGAAAAACTCTGGCTTTGGCACAACTGCAAACATTTTTGGAGGTGGGGTCACTTGACCTGGTCTGGTGACCTGACCTGAGATGACCCGAGGTTATTTTATTTTTTAAGTGTGCGCAATTGATGTCCTGATAGGTGTGCGAAAACCCAGAGACGCTGCGCGCCGCCGTTTTTTAGCTATCTTTGAAAAACCTGAGGGGGGGGGGCGGAAATCAACCCCCTGCAGTGCGCGGGTTAACAGCCTAGGTAGCTTTAAAAAGCGGCGTTTTTGGAAGCAGATGTCTATATTGTATTATACTGTCGGAAGAGTGTTCAATGACTCATAAGAATACACTTTTTATATTTGTTATATATTTAAATGTTAAATTTTAAATTAAGCAACATTTCCTTCAATCATAAATCTAGAGCTGTTCAAAAGATAAGATGCATGCAAATGTTTTCATATAAAATATGTATACCTTTGAAACAAAGTAGGCCTCTGAAAGTACACGACTCATGCGGGAAGCTTAGCTGAACTCGATCTTAGGCGGCAGAAACTAAAACGGGACGGAAAATCCTGATCCTGTGTCCTGCTTGCATATATCCTGCTTCATGATATACCTATATGAATTACCTATCAGTCTTTTATGCAATAAATATCGAATGTCACATTGATTGAGATTGACGGCAATGGTGCAGGAAATCACATCAATCATTCCGTATACTCATCAACCATCAATCCGCACGATCAAATCAACCATTCGTTCTACAATATCCGATGCCAAAATGAATGTCATGCCAAAGTGTGAGAAACACGTAGCAGCATGTATATAATTGCGCTTCATTTCTTTGCCTTTTCCCTTGACTTTCAGGGTCATGGTGCCAAGGTAAACCAGGACGCAAAGCATACCTACAAAGTCATAGGTCACGCATAACGACATGAAAACAAGCTTCAGCGAACCTACTAAACATATTCTAGAAACGAGGGATACATAACGTACACTGAATGCATACGTTTCACACGGTAAAGGTAACACAGCGAATTAGCCATGCCAGTACCGTTACCAGACCAGCCGGGCCAGAGAACCCGGGACTTTGAGCTTTCCAACTCCTGCTGAAATGACAGGCTGTACCGTTTTACATTAACGGCATTATTGCATCCATTTTTTTGCATTACTTTGTACTACTCAGATGAATTTTACTACCCATAAATGCAGAATCACTCATGTGTCACGAAACGTTACCTGAAGGAATATTGGATGTAGTGTGGTTGTTTAACGTAAGGCGATTAATACGCGGCACGAGTCATGAACAGCATGCAATGTGAGGTGAGTTATTGTCTGAGAATGGAGATTATGTGTCCCGTTATGGCTAGAGTTCAGGAGTGGTAATAGGACTATCAAAATCTCTTACATGCACGCGAATACATTTTTATCTAAAGGAGACAACCAGCATCGCGCATAGCGCAATGCTGGGATGTAGAAGATCAGATCGACTGTAAAAGATGCGGCCTTTCCCTAAAGTTGAGGGTTCTCAGACGTGCACAGGCAAATCTGCGCTAATGGGCCTAGTAATGGCTCATCAATGTTGCGCTAATGGGCCTAGTCATGGGCCTAGAAATGGAGTAATGGCTCATAAATGTCAGTGGTCGGCATTGCTATATTTAATTGGGTAGCCTGGAACGTTGTTAACAAAAGTTCAGCAGATATAGCTTCGAAAGTACACATATAACAGCCGAATATACTATAGAGGACCCATTCCAGCGTGAAGAGACCTATTATATGCCTTGAAACCCATTTTAGCCCTTAGAGGGCCGATCCTAACATTTAACCCTCGTCCGGGCAGGGCAAAATCACTACCTGTTCGGGTAGGGGGGGGGGACGCCCCCCTAGCGTTTCGCCCCTAATTGAGCTAGAGCTTCGATTCAAAGACGAGCGTGTTGCTGGTGACGAGAGAAAGCCGCTGATACCCTATTTTAAGGTCTTTGGGTATTAGGTGACCTCTGAGGTCATGTCAATAACCCGAAAGTCATCAAAATTGTAAATGCGTATAAATTGAATTTTATCGAGCTAGAATCCTGAATGAGCATATCATAATGCTTAATGGCTGCCAAATTCGTAATCAGCGTCACAAAATGTCCTAAAACTGACAAATTCCAAAAAGGTCATGTCAGGTCATCTGAGGTCTGTGACCTCGGTTGACCTGTGGAAGCGCATGACCGCAGTGGAACATATAATTATGTAAAATGGATCCCAAATTTGAAATCAGCGTCACAAAATGTCCTTAAAACCATCAGAAGCCCAAAAAATTAATCTGAGGTCATCGGAGGTCAATGACCTCAGTTGACCTCTGAAAAGGTCAATCGAGATCACAATCTCAGTGGAAACCACAACTATCACCTGGAAACACCTGTGCCTGTGGTGACCTAAGGTCTGTGTCAATTATTAAAATAAGTTCCTTACATAAGACAACGAGCATATACAGTTTAAACAGTAATCGTCAACGCCCAAACTATTCCAAGACTAGGGCCAACATTATTCAATGCATATGAATAGAAAGTTGGAGGTGTAAGCAAATACCTAGCCTTTGTATTGTAACACAGTGAATAAGTCCACTATTTATTTATTTATTTATTTATTGACCTCGTAGTAGCCGTCCCCTATACATGGCCGAAGCCAAAGGGGCTATTCCTGGCACAGAGTCACACAATGATGGCGTTGAAGTGGGTACAACACAAGCATACAGTACAGTTAAAAGTCGAAATGAACATATCAGTCTGCGTCACATCAGATCAGCCCATCAGCGGCGATCGTCATCATTACCAGACACCAGTCGTCTCTTCAATGCGCGCTTAAACAATGTGATAGGCATGACGGTAAACTCAGGTGGCAGCGAGTTGTATTGGTCAGCGGCACGATACACGAACTGCCTTTTACCCGCTGCTGAGCCGCGTATGTTGGGGAGACTCAGCAGGTCGTCTCTACGGGTGCTACGCACGTGGTTGGGTCGCTCGCGGTTTGTACGGAATTAGACGGCCAGAGACTCAGGCCGCCCAGTGCGACGGACCTTGTGGAGCAGTGTCAGTGTGTGATGGACGACCAAGTCCGGGGAATCCAGCCAGCCCAGGTCCTCTCGCACGCGAGAGATGTGATCGAATTTGCGCTTTCCAGAAATGATGCGAGCTGCAAAGTTGAATATTTTTTGGATGGTAGCCAGATTTTTTCCAGAACCGTTACCGTACACTGCGAGTCCGTAGCGGATATGCGAGAGGACCAGGGCCGAAACGAGGGTGGGTAGGCAGCCGGGTGGTAGGTAGTGACGTAGGTGAGAGATGGCGGTCAGGATGCCAACACACCTCCGAGACAGCTGCTCAACGTGTGAATCCCAAGAAAGATAACGGTCGAAAGTGATACCGAGATTTTTGGCTTCGTTACCGGGGACGAGGTCCGTGTTGCGAAATTTCACTGTGAACGAGGGCATGTTGCGTAAGTTTTGCCGAGTGCCGATAGGGAGAAGCTCAAATTTTGTTTCGTTTACTTTAAGACCACTTGACCGAAAGTACGCGTCCAAGTAGGATAGGGCTGCTTCCATGTCACCGATCAGAGCCGGAAGGGCGGATTTTTGGCCAGAGACGAGAACCTGGGTGTCGTCGGCGTATTGCGTGACAAAAGCGGCATGCAGGCTGAGGTCATTTGCAAATAGAGTAAAGAGTAGCGGGCCGAGAGAGGAGCCTTGGAAAACTCCCTGAGTGATTGGACGAGATGCCGATATCAATTTTGAGGAGAGACTGACGCTCTGCGTATGGCCGGACAGGTAGTTAGCAAACCAGGAAGTGTCGATGCAGTAAAGCTGCAATTTGGCTAGCAGTTTGGCATGATAGATGACATCGAAGCAGCGACTCAAATCGATAAGACAAAGGAGCGAAATTTTACTTTGATCCATGGCGGAAAACGCGCGGTCTGAGATGTTGATGAGGGCTGTCTCGGTAGAGTGCCGGGGCCGGAAACCGTGCTGGGATGGGGAGAGGAGATGGTTGGATGCGAGGTAGTGGTGGAGCTGGTGCTCTACCACCTTCTTCTCCACTACCTTCGCCATGACAGGAAGGATTGAGATGGGACGGAAGTTGGAAGGATTGTCAGGATCCCCGGACTTGTGTATCGGGTGTACCAGGGCATTTATTTATTTATTTATTTATTTTATTGATCGCCAACAGAGCAAGACTCCAATAACAGGCGAAGTCGTGAGAGATAAAACACGATGGTAAACTACTAAATACATAGTAAAACATAAACACATCATAAATGTATAAATAAATACAAAAAAGCACCAGCAATCGTATAAGTTTAAAGCGACGCCACATACTTGAGGACACTGTTTTTAAAACTGTAAAAGTTGCCTCCGAACATATCTGCATCCACAATATCACTATTTAAGAAGGTGTTAACTATTTTCGGAATCCTGACAAACAGTCCACTTTGTACAGTGCTCACTCGTGCATGGGGCACCGCGAGCAGGGTTCGCGAGCGGGTCGATCGGGCAGGCACTCTCAAAGGCAAATTGAACAAGAGAGTTCCTGAGTCCAGTCTGTTGTCAAAGACGCTGCGAGCAAACAGAATATCATGCTGGATTCTCCGAGAAGCCAGAGAGGTGACTTTGAAATATTGCAAAAGATCTCGGTACGAAAGAGAAGAAAAGCCAGCATGATGGTGTGCTTGAAGCCACATGAGGAATTTGTGCTGTACCCGATCGACCCGCTCAGTGTGGGCCTTGGCCGCACCTGTCCAGATTACGCTGCCGTACTCTAAAACTGAGCGCACATTGGCATAGTAAGCAGCCATAAGGGCACTTTGCCTAAATTTATCTCGTCCCACATGTTGGAACGACCGAATCAAGAGCCCAAGTGCTCGGTTGCCCTTGCGTACCGTACAGTTCACATGGGCCGCAAAGGTCAGCTTTGAATCTATCATGACTCCCAGATCACGTATCTGTGACACTCGCTCTAACTCCGTGTTATCAATGAAGTAATCTGTCTGGACAGGTGCGCGTCTGAGGGTCATCGTAAACGACTTGCATTTACTGGGATTTAGGGTGAGTCCCCAGCTGACAGACCAGGCAATCAGCCGGTCCAGGTCCTCCTGAAGCCGAAGTCCGTCAGCAGGGGACTCAATTTTGCGATAAAGTTTAACGTCGTCTGCGTAAAGCAGACAGCCGGAGTTGATAACGGATGGCAAATCGTTTATAAACAACGAGAAGACCAAAGGGGCCAGAATGGACCCTTCCGGAACACCTGAGAGGACCGGTTTCCACTCGGATGTCTTCCCATTGACGACGACCCTCTGACGCCTACCCGACAGGTACGAGACGAACCATTTTTGAGCATTTCCTTGCAAATTGTAAGAATTTATGAGTTTGTGAACAACAAGCGCATGATTGACACTTTGAAAGGCGGCCGAGTAGTCAGTATAAATAGCGTCCGTCTGGTACCCGCCAGATATGGCCCCCCACGCAGAATGCAAGTACACCGCAAGATTCGAGATACATGAGCGTTTTGGAATTAAGCCATGCTGCTGCTCACATAAAACCGGTTTTACATGATTAGATAACTGGTCATATACGACGCGTTCGAGGATCTTTCCAAAGAGGGGGAGCAGGGACACTGACCGGTAATTACCCGGTACTTTTTTGTCACCCTTCTTGAACAACGGGATAATGTTCGCCTGCTTCCACCTCTCCGGAAATACACCACCTCTCACAGAAAGGTTACAAATTTTGGTCATCGGCACAACGAGCTCATCCGCACACTCAGAGATAATCCTTGCGCTGATGTTATCAGCGCCGCATGCCTTGTTGGGCGCTACAGACTTGAGGGCGCTTAGGACGGCACTATCAGTCACAGTAAATTCATCAAGGCTATCGAGTACATGATATTCTGGAGCGTCCGGAAATGTTCGCACTCTCGGATCGGTAAACTTTGAAGCGAAAGCTTCATTAAGTACAGTGGCTCGTTCGTAGTCACCGGTCACATGGCTGCCGTTCGAATCGATCAAAACAGGTGAGACGGACGCCTTCTTAGTAACACACTTTAAAAATGACCAGTATCGTTTGGGGTTAGTCTTAAAATCATCTGTAAGTTTCACTAAATATTCAGAATACTTCGCGTTAGCGATGTGCTTAAATTCCCTTCTACGGTCAGCAAAGTCCGTCTCACTCGCGTGCCCAGGATTGCGCTTCAGGCGTCGGAAGGCCGCCTCTTTCAGTCGAAGTGCGGCACGCACCGTCCGATCGAACCAAGGCGGTACTCTGCGTCGCAGCACCACTGTCGGTATGTGATCGGCGATCGCGGAGTCCAACAAGTCATAGAACATGTCTACGGCCTCATCAACACTCACATCATCCAAAACCGACCACGGGATCAGGGCGAGACTACGGCGCATTCCCTCAAAATCTGCACGTTTATAATTGAAAGCAGTGCGGCGCGTGACGACTGGGGGGTGAGTCAATGGTAGGCGAAGGGTTCCTAACAGCTCTTTATGATCAGTGTTAAAATGACTATCCTGAACTATCACATACATCGGGGCAATACGAGAAAATGCTAAATCTAAAATATTGGAACCTCTAGTCGGATCGCTCACCCACTGTTTCAGGCCAAGCACATCAACGGCGTCTAAAAACCGCACCGCTCGTCCAGACGTCTTAGTCAGGGTCGGCGTCGCCCCGCCGGGAGCCGCCGTCCATCCAACCTCTGGCAGGTTGAAGTCGCCGACGACAACCAGCCTGCCGTCTCCCGGCTGAAGAGCCGACAGGGCCGCCGCTATCCTCTCCAGGGCGGGGTCGTCATCAGGCGGGCGGTAGCAGACGGCGATCGTGATGGCAGCCCGCTGCAGCCGGACCAGTATCACCTCGATGTCAGGCGGGTCCGGCAGTCGCAGCGGCAGCAGGGAGGAGCGGACGGCGCAGGCGACGCCGCCGCCCAGCCTAGCGCGGTCACGGCGAAACCATGTGTGCTCGCTGAATCCTAGCTCCAGCTCTGAGTCAGCTACCGTGTCGTTCAGCCAGGTCTCTGAGAAGCTGAACACGTCGTTCCTTTCCAACACGGGAGCGTATGCACGGAGACTTCCGAGCTGTTTCTTTAGGCTACGGACATTCGTATGGTGGATGGTAAGCTCCCGGAGAGGTGGCGCAGCCGCTGTAGTTGTAGATGGCGCTCCGGGCCCAGGGTTGAGCTCGATATCCCCCGCCAGGAACAGAAGGTTGACGGCCGAGAAGCGCCCGGCCCGGAAAGACGCCACGGAGTTGGAGTAGTAGGCTATCCTGGTACGGAAGTACCGCATTCGAACTCCCATGCTGGAGATCGTGGGTCGGCGATGCTGCGCAGCGACGATGTCTCGTGAGCCCACGAACAGTAGAAGCGCGGAGAATAGCGCCACCGCGAACAGCGGCCGCCAACCCGCCAGGCTCCGGTTCATTCCTCCGGCAACAGGTGGCGCTGCGGACGCCTGCCCCGGCCTCACCAAGGTCAGGCGGGTCGGGTCAGCCATCCCGGTGAGGCGGCTACGTCACTCAGACTACGTTTGCGCTCGCTCCACCAATCAGCGTTCGAATCCGATGTGGGATGACGTCATACCGTGGGCGAGGCCGACGTGACTCTCGGGCGAGGTCACTCACGGGTACACCCTCATCCACATCACCGACTACAATGTCGGGTGCGTACAGAGCTATAAATATTACCAAGTGATAGAGCAGCACTTTAAAAAGGTCTCTGCTCACTTCCAAACCGCAACTCAGCCTCGTTCCAGCCCAGTAAGGCTAGAAACGGGAGCGATCGGTAGCACAACCTCCACCACGGGTCGCCATCTTTTAGAATCCACAGCAGTCTGGCATGCTTCCAGACTGCTGGGACTTCGTTAAAAGTGATGCTAGAGTTGATGATGTGCAGTAAAAGAGGGCCGATGGTGTCGAATGAAAGTTTAAAAATGCGAATGCAAAGACCGTCGTTGCCACACGCGGATGTGTTGCGCATGTTAAACATGATGAGGTGCAAATTACTGAGGGTGATGGGTTGCAGGGTAAAAGCGCAGGCGCCTACGCGCGGCAGCCGCACCGGCACCTCCTGGACGGCACCGAGCGCGGACACCTCTGCGGCCACCCGTGGGCCGACGCCGACAAAATAATCATTCATGACGTCGGGAGTGACAGCTGGAAGCACAGCTGGCTTGGTCGCTTGTCAGTGATGATGTGACGCATGTGCCGCCAGAGGGCGCTAGGGCCATCGTCACGGATCCTGTCGGTGATATCGCACCTGCTGTCCGCACGAATTGCTGAGCGCACCTCCCGATTTAGTTGGCGGTACTCGGTGTTGTCCACTGCTTGTCCACTGCTTAAGCCACTAGTATCGGCATTTCATTGCGCATTCCAGAAACTCTTAACCGAGGCGGGCATACACAAGCAGGGTTGTCCAGATGTTGTTTAGCATAACATGTTCTAAGTTTTACCTCTGTACTCTGTCCTGTTCTGTCAGTCTGTCAATTCTGTATGTCCCCTGTCAATTCTGCTGAACGATATATGGGACCAAGTTGCACCTCTGTCAATTCTGCTGAACCAGGGCCTATTTAAACCCGCGCACTGCAGGGGCTTTGCGCCGAACACGAACTGTTGATTTCCGCCCCCCCCCCCCTGAGATCTCGAAAACTACGCTACGAAGCGAGAAGTGGAAAATGGAATTTGATAGCTTGATACATGTTCTATCGAAATTATTTCGTATTTTTAGGTCAGGTCAAAATTGAGGTCACCAGAGGTCATCAAAGGTCAAATTTTCCAGTTTTTCTCCTGTTTTAGGACATCGCTCCAGAAATTCCCATATATCTCAGAAACTATGCTATTTAGAAACAAACGGAAAAAGCAAACGCCAGCCAGTGAAATTTGCAATCGGTAAAATGTCCTCAAATTTGATCTCAGGTCAATATTTGAGGCTCTAGAGGTCTAAAAAGAAAAATAGTGCCGTTTTTTTTTCTAAATCGTTTTTCGCCATTAACTTTTTACTTAAGAAAGATAACGAAAAACTGTTTACGTCATTGTGTTTATCTTGTCCAGGCACTTCAAAAAATATACATGGCAACCTTGTTAAAATAACTTTAAAAAAATACCTCAGGTCAAGGTCAAGTGGTGACCCAAGTAGGGCATGCTGCATATGGGAAGACGTGTCTCGACGAGAGAAACACATTTATGTCTGTTTTACTTCTCTATCTTCATTATGTCGGGAGTTATTAACACAAAAAGTGATGGTGACCTCGCATGACCTCGCATGACCCAATAAGGGTCACTGAACAATACTTACACTTGGATCATAAAGAATATCCTATAATAACATGATCCAGAAGTAATTGGACTAATATCATGCATATCCTTGAAATAGGAAGCATTTGTTTATTTCCCCATTGACTTATTATGGGGAGGTTACGAAATTGACCTGACCTTAGGTCACCGATATCAAAATTCCGAGATAAACGAATTGTAAGTACTTATGCCTTCATGACATCCTGTAATTTTCAAACTGATCGGTGAAAAACTCTTCGGCACAACTGCAAACATTTTTGGAGGTGGGGTCACTTGACCTGGTCTGGTAACCTGACCTGAGATGAGCCGAGGTTATTTCTTTCTTCAAAGTGTGCGAAATTGATGTCCTAACAGGTGTGTCAAAACTCGGCGGCGCTGCGCGCCGCCGTTTTTTCTCTATCTTTGAAAAACCTGAGGGGGGGGGGGGGGGGGCGGAAATCACCCCCCTGCAGTGCGCGGGTTAACATATTAACTGGGGGGGTGGGAGAAAATGCCCTCCCCAGTGAGCCGTTTTGCCCCCCCCCCCCCCCCAGTCAAGAAATGTTGTCCACCTTGATTTCAGTATTTCCATGTTATTTTTCGTTTGATAGGTATTCAATTAAAATAAAATATGCTTACCTGGTGATAAATGTATAAAAAATCCAATGCAAATGTCATAATATTCCTAAGTCTTTATTTCCCAGCCAAAATAAGTATCTTTAAATTATTTCCGGAATATCGTTTCAATATCCTTTGAACCTTTGTATCCTTACCTTTGTATCTTTTCAATATCCTTTGCTCATTAGCGGCAGAGTGGGGGAGATCGGGAGTTGTTGGATAAGGAACGTCGCCACACAATTTGGAGTGGGTGGGGGCAACTGCTGAGCCGATTGTGTTCAAATTTGGTGTGTGGTTACCAGACAGGTTATTGATTCAACTTTTTTGGAACGATTCAATCATGATGCATTTTTGAATCTGGGTGAATTTCAGCTCGATCAGGGAAGTCCCAAACCCGTTCCAACCCGTTACATTTCCAAAAATGGTCTCATTCCCACCCATTTCCATCCCGTTCCATGGGTTCCATGGGGATTCCCATTCCATGAAGGGCTCTAGTGGCGGCTGAGAGATCCCTAACAACCAGACTGGTTATTGATTCGACACCGATGGAATGGATCGGAATTGTTCAATCAAAATTCCTTGAATAAATAATAATTGATTCACCACCATATCTTTTGATCATGAATCGTGATTGAATCAAAATCTGCATCAAATCAAGGCTGATTTAATCAAAAGATTTAACGATTCTTAACGTTTCAAGCACACTGGTAAATTGTGCAAATATATGCAGTGCAGTGGCTGCATTCATTTATACTGAAATAGTATTGCTGTAACAATGTTTTAGTGATCATATATATGTGTTTCCATTTTTATTGATTTGGCTAACATTCATCACATATATTTAAATGTTGAATCAAACGTGAGTCGATTAAAATATTTGTTTTGATTATTTGAATCGGAAAGAATCAATTTTCAAAAAAAATCGTGTATCGAACGGTGATTGAATCACCATACATTTCCTTCGCGTTCGCTCGTTCATCGCCAACTACGGCGCCTTACTGGTTCGGGAAAAAAAGTTATAAAAGAAAATGACGAATGACCTCAGGGTGAATAGATTTGACCTTGTGGAGGTCACAGGATAAGAATACCACATGGATCTTTGCATTGGCGGATTCAGAACGCTTTTTTTGGGGGGGGGGGGGAATTCACAAAAGTCTCACATTATTCTGAAAACGCATCGGATTTGGCTTGCTTATGCATCGATAGCTCATTTAAAGCTAATTTACGCTAACCTAACTTAACGTACGCAAAAGTTGCTTGGATTTTCTTCTATATCAGGAAATGTGTCAATTTTGCGCCGATTTCAGGCGGTGGGGGGGGGGGGGCAATTGCCCATTTTGTCCAACCGTGGATCCGCCACTGGATTATATGCATTTTCATGCTTCCCCAATGACCGCTTTAGGTCACCGATGTAAAAATCATCTGAAATAGCAGAATTGTAGGTGTTTATGACCTGATTAAATCCTATGAGTATCTAACTGATCGGTCAAACAATGTGGCTGCGGCACGACCTTACATTTTTTGGAGGTAGGATCACTAGGCTTGACTTAGTGACGTGACCTGAGGGAACCCGAGGTAAACAAATTAACAGGCTTTGGGCTAGCCAAGCAGTTGTACCAAAAATGGCGGCGCGAAATGGCGTCGTTTTCCGCTATTTCCAAAAGAAACTTAGGGGGGAGGGTACCCGCCCCCACTGGCGGATCCAGGGGGCGGACATCAGGGGCAAATGCTCCCCCCCACACAGGAATCTGTGGGGGGATGCAATGCAAGTATCCCCCCCCCCCTGCACTGAACGTGAAAAACAATGATCTTAGGAGAAAACTTCATGAAAACGGAAGTTTTTTCTTCTTCTCTCAAGTGATTGAATTTGAAGTTTTGATGCATCCCTTGCTTTCAATGATAGACAAAACAGCGCACCTGATGGAATTCAAGCAGCCCCGGTGACACGCGCCCTTGGGGCGGGGGGGGGGGGGGGGGCAGAATCTGCCCCCTCCCGGATTTTCTCAATAAGTTTAAAACTGTGATAGATCAATTCTACGTCTTCGCAGCAAATTTGAATGAAACAAATGTAGCATTTTGGGAGATAATAACGTTTTAATGACGTCATGTCATGCCATTTTTGGTGGAAAAACAATAAATGTTTTTAAAATCGTTTAAATAGAGTTTCAAAGCACATTGGAAATAAAAAATGTCAAAAGAAAAGAAATGACATTCTCTTCCAAATGGCTATCTCGAATTTGTGATTTTTTGGGGTTTTTGACCCCAATTTTTTTACCGGAAAAATGTCCACAAATCAATTTTTGGGAATTCGAAAAGTTAATTTCTTAAGCTCAACTACCAAAATAAGGTGACCGACCCAAATTCGCGGAGGAAAAAATGGGGGATACCTTTTGCCATAAAAAGATGACCCCAAATAAGGGTAACTTTTTGCCCCCTCCCCCTCCCCAGTGGATTTCCCTTAAAATAGGCCCTGTGCTGAACGATAGATGGGCCAAGTTGCACCCCTGTCAATTCTGCTGAACGTTAGATGGGACCACTGTTGCACCCCTGTCAATTCTGCTGAACGTTAGATGGGACCACTGTTGCACCTCTGTCAATTCTGCTGAACGTTAGATGGGACCACTGTTGCACCCCTGTCAATTCTGCTGAACGTTAGATGGGACTACTGTTGCACCTCTGCCAATTCTGCTGAACGTTAGATGGGACCACTGTTGCACCCCTGTCAATTCTGCTGAACGTTAGATGGGACCACTGTTACACCTCTGTCAATTCTGCTGAACGTTAGATGGGACCACTGTTGCACCCCTGTCAATTCTGCTGAACGTTAGATGGGACCACTGTTGCACCCCTGTCAATTCTGCTGAACGTTAGATGGGACCACTGTTGCACCCCTGTCAATTCTGCTGAACGTTAGATGGGACCACTGTTGCACCTCTGTCAATTCTGCTGAACGTTAGATGGGACCACTGTTGCACCCCTGTCAATTCTGCTGAGCGTTAGATGGGACCTCTGTTGCACCCCTGTCAATTCTGCTGAACGTTAGATGGGACCACTGTTGCACCTCTGTCAATTCTGCTGAACGTTAGATGGGACCACTGTTGCACCTCTGTCAATTCTGCTGAACGTTAGATGGGACCACTGTTGCACCTCTGTCAATTCTGCTGAACGTTAGATGGGACCACTGTTGCACACCTGTCAATTCTGCTGAACGTTAGATGGGACCACTGTTGCACCCCTGTCAATTCTGCTGAACGTTAGATGGGACCACTGTTGCACCCCTGTCAATTCTGCTGAACGTTAGATGGGACCACTGTTGCACCTCTGTCAATTCTGCTGAACGTTAGATGGGACCACTGTTGCACCTCTGTCAATTCTGCTGAACGTTAGATGGGACCACTGTTGGACCCCTGTCAATTCTTCTGAACGTTAGATGGGACCACTGTTGCACCCCTGTCAATTCTGCTGAACGTTAGATGGGACCACTGTTGCACCCCTGTCAATTCTGCTGAACGTTAGATGGGACCACTGTTGCACCCCTGTCAATTCTGCTGAACGTTAGATGGGACCACTGTTGCACCTCTGTCAATTCTGCTGAACGTTAGATGGGACCACTGTTGCACCTCTGTCAATTCTGCTGAACGTTAGATGGGACCACTGTTGCACCTCTGTCAATTCTGCTGAACGTTAGATGGGACCACTGTTGCACCTCTGTCAATTCTGCTGAACGTTAGATGGGACCACTGTTGCACCTCTGTCAATTCTGCTGAACGTTAGATGGGACCACTGTTGCACCCCTGTCAATTCTGCTGAACGTTAGATGGGACTACTGTTGCACCCCTGTCAATTCTGCTGAACGTTAGATGGGACCACTGTTGCACCCCTGTCAATTCTGCTGAACGTTAGATGGGACCACTGTTGCACCTCTGTCAATTCTGCTGAACGTTAGATGGGACCACTGTTGCACCTCTGTCAATTCTGCTGAACGTTAGATGGGACCACTGTTGCACCCCTGTCAATTCTGCTGAACGTTAGATGGGACCACTGTTGCACCCCTGTCAATTCTGCTGAACGTTAGATGGGACCACTGTTGCACCCCTGTCAATTCTGCTGAACGTTAGATGGGACCACTGTTGCACCCCTGTCAATTCTGCTGAACGTTAGATGGGACCACTGTTGCACCTCTGTCAATTCTGCTGAACGTTAGATGGGACCACTGTTGCACCTCTGTCAATTCTGCTGAACGTTAGATGGGACCACTGTTGCACCCCTGTCAATTCTGCTGAACGTTAGATGGGACCACTGTTGCACCCCTGCCAATTCTGCTGAACGTTAGATGGGACCACTGTTGCACCCCTGTCAATTCTGCTGAACGTTAGATGGGACCACTGTTGCACCCCTGTCAATTCTGCTGAACGTTAGATGGGACCACTGTTGCACCTCTGTCAATTCTGCTGAACGTTAGATGGGACCACTGTTGCACCTCTGTCAATTCTGCTGAACGTTAGATGGGACCACTGTTGCACCTCTGTCAATTCTGCTGAACGTTAGATGGGACCACTGTTGCACCTCTGTCAATTCTGCTGAACGTTAGATGGGACCACTGTTGCACCTCTGTCAATTCTGCTGAACGTTAGATGGGACCACTGTTGCACCTCTGTCAATTCTGCTGAACGTTAGATGGGACCACTGTTGCACCCCTGTCAATTCTGCTGAACGTTAGATGGGACCACTGTTGCACCTCTGTCAATTCTGCTGAACGTTAGATGGGACCACTGTTGCACCTCTGTCAATTCTGCTGAACGTTAGATGGGACCACTGTTGCACCTCTGTCAATTCTGCTGAACGTTAGATGGGACCACTGTTGCACCTCTGTCAATTCTGCTGAACGTTAGATGGGACCACTGTTGCACCTCTGTCAATTCTGCTGAACGTTAGATGGGACCACTGTTGCACCTCTGTCAATTCTGCTGAACGTTAGATGGGACCACTGTTGCACCTCTGTCAATTCTGCTGAACGTTAGATGGGACCACTGTTGCACCTCTGTCAATTCTGCTGAACGTTAGATGGGACCACTGTTGCACCTCTGTCAATTCTGCTGAACGTTAGATGGGACCACTGTTGCACCCCTGTCAATTCTGCTGAACGTTAGATGGGACCACTGTTGCACCCCTGTCAATTCTGTTGTCAATTCTGCTGAACGATACGAACATGGCATACCGGGAATCGGTCTGTCTGTCGTTAGCTATACAGGTGCTAATACGATCTTAGACCGTCCTCCTGGCGCGCCTAATGCCTGCACGATAGTGGTTTTGTCGTGGACCAGTGTCGCATATCTGTTAAGGACATGTTCATCACCGCAATCTAACCTTGCGGTGATGGATGGGCGGACAATAGCGGAAATCAAATAATCAAATCTAAGCCTGCGTGATCAGGACTTAGAAGGATCACATATGCAAGGGCGGACAGGATGTCTTAACCTGAAACTTAGACTTAGCAGCTTAGCACAGGCAGGTTCGAGTGTGATTTGTTAACCATTCTACACGCCACATTACTGAATAATTGGAAAACCCTCTGCAAAAAACTAACTGAATATTGTTGACGGTATCATCATCCGGGAGCACTACAAGGACCTGCGATATCTTCAATACGATCCGTTTGCTTGGTGAACGCCTACATTGTTCCTGTTGCCGAGATGATCCACGACATTCTGCGTCTAGCTTGAAAGGCCGGAGCCGACAGCTCGGTATTCCCCGCGTCCAGGGCGCCGACGAGTGGCGATCCGTGTACGCCTCTTCGTGCCGTGAGATGGGTGCAGTTCCAGCTGGCCACTGCGTGACGTGAGGCGTGACTGCAGCCCGCTGCATTCCAACACGTGACTGATCTCAACTCAAACTGCTGGGCAGCCGGGGCAGCTGAGCTGATGGCATCAGTCGACCGGATGCGGTGGGTGGGTCCCTGGTCTGCCCTGGTCTGCCCTGGTCTGCCCTGTCTGCCCTGTCTGCCCTGTCTGCCCTGTCTGCCCTGTCTGCCCTGTCTGCCCTGTCTGCCCTGTCTGCCCTGTCTGTCCTATTTGCCATGTCTGCCCTGTTTGCCCTGTCTGCCCTGTCTGCCATGTCTGCCCTATTTGCCCTGTTTGCCCTGTCTGCCCTGTCTGCCCTGTCTGCCCTGTCTGCCCTGTCTGCCCTGTCTGCCCTGTCTGCCCTGTCTGCCCTGTCTGCCCTGTCTGCCCTGTCTGCCCTGTCTGCCCTGTCTGCCCTGTCTGCCCCGTCTGCCCTGTCTGTCCTATTTGCCATGTCTGCCCTGTTTGCCCTGTCTGCCCTGTCTGCCCTGTCTGCCCTGTCTGCCCTATTTTCCCTGTTTGTCCTGTTTGCCCTGTCTGCCCTGTCTGCCCTGTCTGCCCTGTCTGCCCTGTCTGCCCTGTCTGCCCTGTCTGCCCTGTCTGCCCTGTCTGCCCTGTCTGCCCTGTCTGCCCTGTCTTCCCTGTCTTCCCTGTCTACCCTGTCTGCCCTGTCTGCCCTGTCTGCCCTGTCTGTCCTGTCTGCCCTGTGTCCCATGTGTGCCCTGTCTGCCCTGTCTGCCCTGTCTGCCCTGTCTGCCCTGTCTGCCCCATTTGCGCCATTTTCCCCATGTGCCCAATGTGCCCCATTTGTCCCATTTACCCCATTTGCCCCATTTGCCCCATTTGTACATTTGCCCCATTCACCCCATTTGCCATATTTGCCCATTTGCCATGTTTGCCATGTTTGTCATGTTTGCCATGTTTGCCCTATATGCCCTATTTGCCCTATATATCCTATTTACCCTATTTACCCTATTTGCCATATTTTCCCTATTTGTCATATTTTCCCTATTTGCCCTATTTACCCTATTTGCCCGATTTACCCTATTTGCTATATTTGCCAGATTTACCATATTTGCCCTATTTTCCATATTTGCCCTATTCACCCTATTTACCCTATTTGCCCTATTTTCCATATTTGTCATATTTGCCCTATTTGCCCTATTTTACATATTTACCATATTTTCCATACTTGACCTGTTTGCCATGTTTGCCCTATTTGCCCTATTTGCCCTATTTGCCCTATTTGCCCTATTTGCCATATTTGTCCTATTTACTATATTTGCCCTATTTGCCCAATCTGCCTTATTTGCCCTATCTGCCCTGCCCACTCGACCTATCCTGCCCGCACATTGCGTGGCGTCTGAGGAATTCCAAGGCCCAGGGCCCTGGCAGGTGGCCAGGGAAAGGCCCACCGCGTGGGCGCTGCCAGGTGTGGCATCCACAGATCAATGTGCAATTGGCGAAAACAATGCTAGGTGTCCGAAGGCTAGCACGCAGGCTCCGGATATTCTTTGCACAGTATCCCAGCCGCGGCGTAAGTTTGTCTCATGTTAGAGCAAGGATGGTCACTCTGACATGATAATTATATATTGGCTGACATCGGGACATATTGTAGGTGGTTCCTTTGGTAATGTTTTAATAGAAAATCGGGTGAGATTCTGAGATAATTTGCTGGATGAAAAATATTAATGTTGAAAATCTCTACACATGGATACATTTGTGTGAAATGTTGTTGACATCTATGACAGTCAACACTAAACCGCTAAAACAAAACTCCTCGAACTAGATGGCTTTTACACAAAATAAAGAAGTAGTTACCCAAAAGAAGGAAGTCAACTATAAGAACCACTAACGATATTCTTCTGCTTCATATCCAAAAGGCTACCAACATTTATAACTTTTTCATATTGCATGCGATCCATACTAAATTGGACCCGATCACGATAGTTCAATATTTTCAGCGTAGTAAGTATGCGAATGGATATGGATCGGGGATCCAGCCTCGTTTTATTTGGATTTAATCATACCAGGCTGGACTGATTCATTGGTTGATTCATTGATTCATTCATTGGTTGCCGCCTTCCCAAAGACTGGGCTAGCCGATTTCAGAGACATGTTTACAATTTGCTGCTTCCAAAACTTTGGACAGCTAAAGCACAGCCGAAACGCAAACCTTTACTTTAACACGCGCCCTGGAGGACCTCTGATAATTACACGCACTGGAGGGGGGGGGGGGCGGATTCCGCCCACCTAAGATCTCGAAAAACACGTAACGTAGGGACAAGCGGAAAACGGCGTTAGATAGCTCGAGACAACCTATATCGAAGTTATATTTTTTTCTTAGTTCAGGTCAATATTGAGGTCACCTGAGGTCATCAAAGGTCAGCTTTCCAGTTTTAGGACATCGCTCCAGAAACCCCAAATATATCGGGAACTATGATAGCTAGGAACAAACGGAAACAAACAATAGAAGGCTCTTGCAATGTGAAATCGACATATTTGTCCACAAATTTGAGCTCAGGTCAATGGTTTAGGCTCCAGTGGACATCGAATGGAAAAAAGGCTGTTTTTGGCAAAAAGTTTTTCGCGAATAACTGTTTACCTAATAAGATAAGGCACTAATTTTGACGCCATCGCATTTGTCTCGTCAATGCGCTTTTAATCATATTCATGTTGACCAGTTAAGGTCAAGGTCAAGTGGTGATCCAAGTTGGTCATGTTGCATATTGGGAGACGTTTCTTGACGAGACAAACACATTGGTACCAATTTTACTTATCTATCTTCATTCTGTCGATAGTTTATGGGCCTGTTCCAGTGTTCCTCTAACATCCTCCAAGTAGCTCCAACTTGCAACTGTCTGTATTAAGATAGGACAGTTGCAAGTTGGAGCAACTTTGATGAGGTTAGAGGCGCCACTGGAACAGGCCCATTGACACACAAGTGTTTGTAATCTCAGATGACCACGGCTGACCCTGTAGGGGTTACTGAACGAAAATTGCACATGGAACATCAATAATGACCTATGATAACATGATCCAGAAGGAATTGGACTGATATCATGCGTATCCTCGGAATAGGAAGCATTTTAATATTTCCCTATTTATTTATAATGGAGAGGTCACGAAATTGACCCGACCTTAACCCGCGACTTACTGGGGGAGGGGGAAGGGGGGGGGGGTTATTTTTTGCCCCCTCCCGTTATTTTACAATAACTCCTAAACCAACACTAGTATCGTCACCAATTTTTCAGTACCTTCTCTCACATCAATTTCACCATGTTGGCCAAAGGAAAAAGATGAGGTATGATAGGTCAACAATGATGTCAGAGTGACGTCGTGTTCTTCGTGTTTTGTTGAAAAATAATGGTTTTCGGAAAACGCCGTTAAAGGTACAATGTTTGAGATAAATTAAATTGTCTTGAATCAAATTACTGTCAATAGACCGGACTATCAAACTGCTATCTCGGATGTTTCAGTTTTTTATTCAAAATTTTGAGAAATCCAAATACATTTAAAAAAAAAAAAAAAAAAATCAGAATTATCCCAAAAACGGAATATATGTGATCGAGACGTGGTTGGTGAATATGCGTACCAAATTTGAAGTCGATATCTTTAAAAAAAGACTGACTTATGACCCATAAATGACAAAAATCGACCACCTCTCACAGCATTACTAAGCACAAAAAATGAATTTCCCTTTTTGCTTTTTACTTCTATTTTATGGAACAAACAATGTTCTAAGGTCATTTGTCGCATTCTAGACGAAAAACAAACCCATAAACATGTGTTAAAACGCCTAATGACCGTAATCTGCAGTTTGACCTCGTGACCTCGGATGACCTTGACCTGACCCAGGGTCATAAATAGCTTAGGATGGTACTTAGAAGTGTCAGACACGAATCACACCGATGTATCGACTGCTTATGCGTTTAATATCGCAATTTTGCGCGACAATTCAATCCATCGAGACCCTTTGACACGGTCAAACATTTTGTACTTGACCTGACCTGTGACGTTATCGGTGAGCCTGAGGTCAACAATATTATATTTCTCTCGATAAATTTACCAGGGCTATCGAATGCCGTTCGAATTTTGACAATCGGTCCACTAGTTCCAGAGATCCGAGGGGGCAAAAATAGCCCCCCCCCCCCCCCCAGTAAGTCGTGTTATGGAATATACCCCAGCAACTCGCGGATTAAGTCACCGATATCAGAAATCCGGCATATCCAAATTGTAGATACCTATGACCTTATTAAATCTTGCAAGTTTGAAACCGATCGGTCAAAAACTGTGGCTGTGATATAACCGCAAACTTTTTGGAGGTGGGATTACACCTGGTCCTGGTCTGGTGACATGACCTGAGATGAACCGAGGTCAAGAATTGCCCATAATGTGAGTAGTTGATTTCCAAACAGGTATGCAAAAAACGGTGGCGCGCAGCGCCGCTGTTTTTCCGCTATCCTCGAAAAACCTAAGGGGTGGCGGATTCCCCCCCCCCCTCCCTCTACGGCGCGTGTTAACTCAGACGCTCTTACCATATAATGATATGTAAGGGAAGTATCAGTCAAGGTTACTTGTATCAGTAACTCATATTTCCAAGGCGTTACTCATCGCTTGTGGCAAGCAAAATAACGGATTCTGAAATCAGTCCAGAACCCACTTGTTCCTTTCGGTTATGTTTTCCTTCATATGCTACCGCTTCATTGCATTATATGGTTAAGCAAAGGTTCAATTATAATTGACGACCCAAGCGTTTATTTTTTCATCTTAATCATTCTCACAAAATGCAGCGGAAAAGCTACACATTGAAATAAAATATAGCTTTCGACCATTCGTTCACCGAAACGTAATAAAACAAAAATGACGCCCACTATGCAACTGCACGTGGTTTAAAAAAAATCACACATTAAATACAAACAATGGCAATAGCCGTTTTCACGAAGGATTATTGCGCTGAAAAGATTCTGAAAAGTTTCTGAAAAGTATCTGAGAAGTTTTGGTATAAAAGTGGTAGCATATTATACATTCCTAGAAATAAACTACTGATGTAGGAGATATTATCACTATTCAATAGTTATGGCAACATGTATTGCGCTCGTAACAAGTTTATGATACAAAATTTGCCGTTTTTAAATAACATATGCGTCTAGACTCCATTCGTTCAGTTTAGTATACCGTCATACTAGTTACTAAATCTGGCAGTCATAGATCACAGGTCTGTCTGCGCATGCGCAGTCATGTGCCAGCATCGATTCGCCGCCGCTTCCGACCCGCGTGCCGCACGCACATGGACAAAGCCAAGCCGCACAGGCCGGCCACGGGGTTGGGCGGGATTGGGCGAGTCCATTGCGGTCAATAGCGTCACACGCCACTGAACCATTCTGAAGTTTTGAGAAGTTTCAGTCGGTGGAGACTGGCATCACAACTCACCTATCAATGCTTATCTTGCTAATTACTACCAAACCGCAATTTTGTCAACATATTATATTCTTACCAACATATTACAAAATTCTGAGGCACATTTCAAGCCAACAATCGCGTGTAAAAGTTGTGTAGTTAAGGAATGCATCGTTGAACTAAGACTTCTATACCAAAACTTGTTAAACTTTTTAAAAACTTTTCAGAATCTTTCAGCGCAATAATCCTTCGTGAAAACGGCTAATATTTGTAGTACTGAAAATAATATTTCCTTAGGATTCAAGTAAAAACAAGAAGTTCACAGATAGTGTAGTATTGCTTCGATGAGGTTTACTGAAGTCGAAGAAACGCGTTACAAAACGTACACATTATATTTAGATTAATGATGTTCTAAAATTTTAGAACTTTATTTAGATTAATGATGTAAAAAAAAATGTCTAAAACTCCTGCCGATGTGTTTTTGCCATAATAACTCGTTTTTGAGCTTACGGAGATGCCATAAATGTTAAACTTCATGTTTAATTTCCTCTGAAAGCTGCACAAAATCACTGCCGTTTATCGTAACATTCCTCCGGCTAACACAGGACTGTTTTCCTTGGCACCGCAGCGCAGCGCTGTTAAAGTACGGCACATCCGTGCCGATTCAGCACTCTGCAGTCCATCAGGTTCAGCCATCAGGTTTAGCCGAGCGTCATCAGCTGTGGCGCATCCACTCACCGACGCCCACCCTGACAAAGTGCTGCTCTCGACGACAGCAGACGTCGGCATCGACATCGACGTCGGTGTCGACGGAACCTATTTCCAGTGCTGCTCCAGTGGTCGGGCTCGGCGCGGCGCCGACGCCGGCTGTGGCCGCTGCCAACAGCAGCAGCACCAGCAGCAGCACGGGGGCAGCAGCAGCAACACACAACACTCGCCACATGATACCGGAGACAGGGATGGACGCAGACTGCGCGCCGCCAAGCTACCCGGCTCAGAACGTTACCCCGAGTAACGGCCGAGACGGCCGCGGCGGTGGCGGTGGCGGTGGCGACGGCGGCGTGGGCGGCGGTTCAGAGGTGTCGACAAGGCCGCTGAAGGCTTCAGCTGCCGCCATTGGCTGCCACAGCGGCGGCAGCGACTCGTGCGGTGGCACGTGCGGACGTGTGAACCGCTCCTTCAAGCGGCTCGGGTCCCATAGGGTCATACCAGGCGGTGGGGGCGTTCTATCGTTGAATTAATTGATGTTTCTATTATCGACATTCGTCAGCAGTTCTACTTTCCAGGGAAGTTTAGGTGAATCGGAACTAACGGAAAACTAAAATTGTACTTAAAAGAAAATCATGCATGAAACCTCAAAACCTCACAAAAATAGTTATTCATTTTGCATTCTCAAATGTTACGCATTCTTACCGATTTACAAGAAATGTTTGTTTACTTTTATTTGGACGAGAGTCTTGCACGAAATTACTCAATATATCAATTATGAAAATTGTCATTCTGCAGTTGCTCCAGTCATTGTTTTTCAACTGAGAAGCCATTCGGTATCTTAACCCGCGCCCCGCAGAATCTGCCCCCCACCCTCACGAAATGATAGACATCGACGTGCAACTTTAAGTACCTTATGCTGCATCGATTATACGTCTGCTTTAAAAAATCCTTGAAATTGGTGAAGTACTTTTGCAGATAATGATGTTTTAGTGACGTCATGTCATGCCATTTTTGGTGGAAAAACGATAAATGTTTGCAAAAATCGTAGACAATCGAGTTTTGAAGCAAATCGCAAATAAAAAATAAAAAGAAAGGAAATTACATTCTTTGCTAAATGTATTTTTCAGATTTTCGAAATTTTGAGTTTTTGATCACGAGAAAAAAAATCGAGAAAATGTCCACATAATCAAATTTTTCAAAGATATTCAAAACCCCGGAACATATACAGGAGAACCAAATATGGATGATACCCAATCCAAATTTCAAAGCAATATCTTATTTTTTTATGTACTTATGGTTCCCGAAGTATAAATAACTCATGGCGTCTTTTTCTAAGTTAATTTTATTATATTTTAGTGACCAGATACAGACAAATAAATGCCACCACTGTATTCCAGAGACAAAACTGGTCAAAAAAACATGCCTTTATCATTTGGGTAAATCAATTTCGAATTTGGCCTTATGTGACCTGAACTTGACCTAAACTTCACTTAAGGACCATTATATGGGGTCAGGTTGTGAAAATGGCTATTCATATCGAATTATACACCTAAAATAACCCATAAAACATATGTTGCATGACTTTCGTAGACCTCTTGCCGGTAGTGACCTTTTGTGACCTGATCTTGACCTTGACCTTTGCCTATAATTTCACATTCGCTTACGTGAGAGATTTAAGATACCTTTGGGACCCTTTTGTGCGAAAATAGTCGCAATCCAAGGCTTTGAATGGAAAGTATGGCCCATCAACGCAAATACCTCGATTTTGACCTTTGACATAACCGTGACCTGATGTGAAATTAAATTGACAATTTAGCGTTTGCTTTAGATGCGTCTCATTGAGAGATTTCGATTGCCGCCTTACCCGTCTCACTGCAGTCATTGGTTCGGAAGATAACGAGGGTAATGATCTGCCCAGTGTTCGGCTGCGGGTCGCGGGCTAACGCCCCAGCGGGTCGCGGGCTAACGAAAATGCTTTTCATCCAGCTTATAAAATGTATATCTCATCACTATGTCAGTACAACTCTAGCATAAATGTCACTATCATATGCTTGCAATAGCACTACCATGGTCTCAAAATTAGAAGAGACAAATAGAAGTGGACGTGTACTTTAACATTCATGGACCATATAAGGGATGGATACAATTTACTGGGGACGATGTCTGTAGTATCCTCATTGGTGCTACCCATACCATGTTCACGCGGGTCGACGCCCATGTATTCTTGGATTTGTTCAGCTTATAACATTATTATTTTCCTATTCCTAAAGCAAAACAATTTTGCTGAACCTAAAAGGTTTGTAAAGCCTATAATTTCAACTTATGGCAGATCGGTTCTGTAATCTGTTGATTCAAATAATGTAAACAATGATTTTGTTTTGCTGAATTCGTTCCAAATGATATGAAACTTAATTTATTCTTAGCTCAAATTACATGTAATTTTTAACCATATATCGTTGAGTCCTTTCTTTGTACTTAACCCTCGCCCTACGGGGTCCTAAAACGACCTCCCTCCTGAGGTTTTTCTTGCATAACTTTTTAGTCGTGAGGCGCATCTTGCTACAATTTTCAGTAGCTAAGTACACAACAATTTAACGCATGCTGTAAACATTTCATTGAAATTAGTTCAGAAATTTGGGAAATCATGATGTTTTGATGACGTCATGTTGGTGGAAAAATTATAAATGTTTGAAAAATCATAGAAAACAGAGTTTTAGACTAAATTGCAAACGCAATTAAGCAAAGATATAAACAATAATTGTCTTTAAAATGGCAATCTCGGATTTGCACAACTTTGGGTTTTTGACCCCCAAAATTAACAAAACTGTTTTTTTTTGTTGTTGGGAAAAATCACCACAAAATCAAAATTTTCAAATATGTAAAAAAAACGGAATATATGTGAGATAACTGAGTATGGACAATACTCAAACCAAATTTCAAATAAATATCTCTATTTTTGACTAAGTGAGGCTCCCAAGTGAAAGAAATTCATGATGTCATTTTTTTAATAACTTTTTTGGACTTTTTTTTTGACAAGATACGAATAAATAATTACCTTTTCTGTATTTCTGAGACAAAACTGGTCTAGGAACATGCCTTTTTATTTACATTTATCAATTTCTCATTTTGAGGTTTTCTGACAGAGCAAAATCGCTGTTCTGGACGTGGTCGATCGAGGCCATTCACTTGATCTGGAAGGTCACTTGTTGACCCAAAGCCTAAAAAGTGCATACTGTTAGATTTCAAACATGACAGGCAACATGTTGGTTCTTACTGCGTTGCTCTATATTGCTTGGTTTGGAAGTTAATAGGGGGGTCTTTTTAGGACCCCCTCCCTCCCGTAGGGCGAAGGTGAAAAAAGCTCCCGTAGGGCGAGGGTTAAAGATGTAGGTACTTAATTACTTTGTAGAAAAGCAAATTATGATATGGAAGCTAAAAGTTGGTGCACAAGATTAGCTTCTGCTATGATTTAATGTCAAGTTCATCCATTCATTCACCATTCATTTCAAGGCCTTAGATACAATTCAGCCAAGGCAGCGAATAGCGTGACGTCATGGGTACATCCAACAATATGCTGTGTTCAAACAGCAATTAGTTTTAGACTTTATATATAGTCCCTTTAAGCCGCTGGAATTTAAATTAATGAGTGCTATAGCAGCATGCTTGGTATAATGTCAATGGTTGAAGAACTCTTTACAATCCATGCTAAGTATTTTATTTTTGGAAATATGTCATACTAGCTGGGGTACCCGGCGTTGCCCGGGAAATTAAGTACCTGGCGGTGTCTCCTCGGGCGGCTCCTCGGACGCTTTAACAAATGTCTGGTAGGATAAATTCACGTTTGTTTTGTTGTTCTTAACAAATTCCACGCTTTGAATGTCTGGTAGGGTAAACTGAAAGATTGGACTTTTCATACGTGTTGTTCTTAACAAATTACACGCCTTCACAATTTAGTTGAAATACAAATTCCACGCTTTCACAATGTACTTGAAAAACAAATTCCACGCTTAAACGCGCGGCGCTGAGGGGGAGGGTAAATTTTACCGCCACCCCTCCCAGATTTTCTCAATAACTTGAAAACTATAACAGATATCAAAGTGAAACTTACGGTACCTTATGGTGCTTCAATTTTACGTCTTCTGCCAAAATTGTATTGAAATTCGTGAAAATTTTGGGAGATAATGACGTTTTAGTGACGTC
Organism: Chirona hameri; assembly: GCA_036785665.1. Classification (NCBI taxonomy): domain Eukaryota; kingdom Metazoa; phylum Arthropoda; class Thecostraca; order Balanomorpha; family Balanidae; genus Chirona; species Chirona hameri. Next base: position 57,525 of record JAXIVJ010004051.1, read on the forward strand.
ATGTGATGTTATTTTTGGTGAAAAAACGTTAAATGTTTGAAAAATCGTAGAAAATAGCGTGTTGATGCAAATCGCAAATAAAAGGCGTTAAAAGAACGAAAATAACATTGTCTTTAAAATGGCTTTCTCGTATTTTCTAAATTTTGGGTTTTTGACCAAAAAATAAAATAAATAAACTGATTTTTTGGGAAGAATTTCCACAAAGTTTTTTAAAAGATTTTTAAAAAAAACGGAAAATGTATTAGAGAACCGGGTATGAACGATGCTCAAACCAAATTTCAAAGCAATATCTTTATTTTTGACTGACTTATGGCTCTCTAAGTATAAGTAACTCATGACGTCATTTTTTTAAATTGCGTTTTTTTGGCCTTTACTGACCAGATACAGACAAATAAATGTCACCACTGTATTTATAAGACACTAGTCTAGAAACATGCAGTGTTTATTTAGATTAGTAAATTTCAAATTTTATCCTTATTGTGACCTGATCTTGACCTGAGTGCCATTATATGGGGTCAGGCTGTGCAAATGGCTGCTTCTATCGAATTCTACGTGTAAAATAACCCATACAACATGTGTCGAATGGCATTCGTAGATCTGTGACCTTTTGTGACCTGACCTTGACCTTGACCTTTGATTACAATTTCACTTGTACTTATACGGAAGATGCATTATACATTTGGGAGCACTTTGTGAGATAATAGGTGCAATATAAGGCTTTGGATGGAAAGTATAGCCCAAAAACCCAAATACTTAAATTTTGACACTTGACCTGACCGTGACCTGACATGTGACCTTATTTTAAGAATTTCGGGTATGCGTTATTTTAATTTTATAATATGTGGGCAATTGATGCCTTAACAGCTGTGCCAAAACCGCGCGCCATTTTTCGCTATCACCGAAAAACCATAGGCGGGGGGGGGGGGAGCGTCTAAACGTCCCCCCCCCCCCCGGCACGGCACGGGCAATCTGGGCAATAGATTCCCCAGGGTCGGGGCCGGGGTACTAGTGCATTTTCAATGGAGGTCCATCGTCAGGACAATGGATTTGATTGTCTTGGGACCCCACCTTCTAACTCGAAAACTAAAATGGCTAGAAAGATGCAGAAACAAGCGTTAAAAAAATCCCGAAAAGCACATTCGAAGGTTTCCGATATGTTTTCTTCAAGTCAATATTGAGGTCACCAGAGGTCATCACAGGTCAGATTTTCAAGTTTTAGGACTTCGCTCCAGAAACCCCCAGATATCACATGCACTATGATAGAATATAAACAAACGAAAAAAAGACAATGAAAATTTCTTGAAAAATTTAATCGCTAAGGTGTCTTCGAATTTGAGCTCAGGTCAATAGTTATTAGTTAAGGCTCCAGAGCTCATCAAATGTCAAAAAGGCTATTTAAAAAAAGTTTATCACAAATAGTTTTTTACCTATTAACGACACGGCAATAATTTTGACGCCATCATGCTTGTCTCGTCAAGACACTTCGACTCACAATAATGTTGATCAGGTCAGGTCAACTTACAAATGTGACCTCAGGTCAAGGTCAAGTGGTGGCGACCCAAGTAGGTCATGCTGTATATCGCAAGAGGTACCGCGACGAGATAAACACATTTGTGTCGGTGTCACTTCTCTATCGTCATTATGTCGAGTTATTGACATAAAACCGTTGGTGACCTCGGATGACCTCGGCTGACCTTGTAGGGGTCACTAAACAAAAATGGCCCCTAGGTCATCAAGAATGTCCTATAATAACATGATCCAGAAGGAATTACGCTGCTATCTTGCGTCTCCTTACAATAGGAAGCATTTGAAAATTTCCCCTTAGACTTATAATGGGGAGGTCACGAAATTGACCCGACCTTAGGTCGCTGATATGAAAAATTACAGATAAACGAATTGTAGATATATGTGACCTTATGAAATCCTGTAAGTGTAAAACCGATTATCCCAAAACTGTGACTGTGGTACGACCACAATTGTTTTGGGAGGTGGGGTCACGTGACCTGGGCTGGTGACCTGACCTAAGATGACCCGACGATTTGTTTAAAAAATAATGTGGAAATTGATGCACAAACAGCTGTGCCAAAGATGTGCCAGCTGTGCCAGCTGTGTCATTTTCCCGCTATCCGCGAAAAACCTGAGGGGGTGTGGTGTCTACCCCCCCCCCCCCCCCCCCCCCCCTCCCGGCACGGCGCTGATTAAAATATAGGGACGTTGTGAGCATGCAGCCAGGTGTTAGGGTATTCATGTGAAGTTAAAAAATGACTCCAGCTGTGCTGGGGTCATTTTGTATGTGCCACTTTTGGTCGCACTCAAATCACTTTTACCACCCTTGTTGAGAGCTTTCGATTGCCACCGTGCGCTTGTCGTTCCGTTTATTGGATCGGAAGATAAACGAGGGGGCGTGTTCAGCTAAATACCCCAGCGGGGTGCGGGATAATTAGGACGCCCCGGTTAACGACTGTTTTGCGCTGTGGACCCCGTAAAGTGCTTCTTTTTTCACGCGCTGACGACCCGGCGTCAGCCCGCCCCCCCCCCCCCCCCGCTCAACGACTCTTCGCGCTGACGACCCGACGCTACCCCCTCCCCCAGTCAACAACTTTTCGCAGATGAAGCTAAGCGTAATTAACCCCCCCCCCCCCAACTCGAACCCTATTTCCGCCAGTGCCCCCCCCCCCCCCCCCCGTCAACAATTTCTGCTTTCGACTGCGACTACTGTAACTGCATCCACCCGCAGTAAAAGATCCGTGGCAACGCCCCTGGTTCTTGTGGTTGTAAGACAACATTATCTAGACATCATCCGTTTTACTTTTTGTCATTTCGATGAAAATCCCACACTTGATTGGCTGCCCAGGGGTGGTAAAAGTGCTTTGAGTAGCCCGACCAAAAGTTGCACAAACAAAAATGACCCCAGCTCAGCTGGGGTCATTTTTTTACTTCACATGAATACCCTAACACTTGGCTGCACGCTCACATCATCCCTATTTTTTAACCACTAGCATTATTTCCTTGTCTTTATTAGGGAAAAAGTTATTCGTGAAAAACTGCTTTGTAAAAAATAACATTTTTTACATTTTATGAGCTCTGGAGCCTAAACTATTGACCTGAGCTAAAATCTAAGGGCACTTTAACGATTGCATTTTTGAGCTTTCCATTGTGTTTTCCGTTTCTTCCTAGCTATCATAGCTCCTGCAATATCTGGGAGTTTCTGGAGCGAAGTCCTAAAACTGGAAAATCGGACATTTGATGGCCTCTGGTGACCTCAATATTGACTTGAGGAAAAAAAAATATCCGAAGCACCTTCGAATGTGCTTGTCGAGAGCTTTCGATCGCCCTTCTTTCTGCGTCTTTTAGTTTTAGCCCTTTTAGTTTTCGAGTTAGAGGGGGTCTACCCCCTCCCCCGGCACGGCGAAGGTGGCGCCGAGCACGGGCACGGCGCGGGTTAAAACCAAACAAAGATCTATAGCTAATTATTGGGAGACATTCGCCTTTGCACACCTTTATATAGGTAAATGGAATATTTTATACTAATTCTACATGTCTAATTTCATCAGAACTGCACTCAAATCAGGGACATTCTCAGTACTTACCTAACAATAATAATTTGTATCACCCGTCAATCGCCTCCGCCGACCGCCCGCAACGACTCCGCCATTACAACTGAAATGTAAACAACGTGGGCGCAGAAATGCGTCAGATTCCAAGTTTGCCATATGACGTCATATGTATCTGGTCGACCACTAAATCCTATCACGCTCTCACTAAACCTCCGTTCCTGGCGGAGCGCATGACTTGTATTTGACAATGCTGTGACCTTGGTGGATACATATCTGACGCATTTCACACACAAAAAACACGTTGCTTACATTTCAGTTGTAATTTGGGGGAGCAACTCGGCGCAGTGGTAATATACTTGCCTTCTGTGCCGGGGACCGGGGTTCAATCCCTTTGCGGGCCTCTGGAAAAGTCTTCCCGGCTCCACATACCCCTCGGAAAAGGGGGAGAGTTCCAATTAGCACCTTGGTTCCAAGAGGATACGGTGCTTGGTCCACAAACCAAACCAAACCAACCTTTAACATTAGCGAAGGGGTAAGATAAGAGCTCCTTCGCTTTCAAAATAGGAGTGACTTAGGAGCAAAATGTTATTTCGATAAGATAGAGTGCTTGAATTGGTCTTTCTTTCAGGGCATGTTGTTTGTAATTCGGCCCAGTAGAATTATCTATATAGTCTTTAAAAAATTGCGAGTTATTATTGATTTGTATAGGGGTAAGGGATTCTCCGTCCATATGACGCCACCATTCCAAAGTCGAATCCGGTAAAATCGCCGGATGACTCTACCGTCGTATAGGGTCTTCCACCATGCGCCATAAACGACGCAATTGCGCAGGATGCACGATATAACTGAATGTGAATATTCATGCTGAATGAACCGGATTTTCTACCATTTATAGTAGAACTTTCAAAGTACCAGAACAATGAGATCGACTGTCCTGACAGTCGATCTCAGACTCACTCCATTGCAAATACACAAGCACCCCGACCCCCACCCCCGGGGGAGCAATTGTCTAACTAGATAACTGGTATATATTTTTTCGTCGGCAATATGGGTGAAACTAAATTATTGAGAATCAAGAGCTGAAACGCAACTGCTAATTTAAAAAATGTAAATGTACATACATGCTGACGTGATGAATATGATGATTAAGTGAATATTACATCTGAAGTGGTTTTGACGATCAGTATTTCTAAGGACATGATCGCTTATTAAATTTTCCCCGGAATGACATAGCCATAGGTAATGATTTTTACTGGCATTTTGACCCCGAGTACTTCATGGGAAGGAACATTTTGTCCCCGACCTTACCCATCAGGACAGAACACTGCACCACCCCTGTGGCTGCCTTCGATGCGGAACATTTGTCAAATTTGCTGTGACAAAATAGTAAATATTAACACACTTTAACCTTATTTGTAACAGGGGGCGGTTTCCGCCCCCCCTCATGTTTTTCGCAGATATCTCCAGAACGGCTGAGAGAAGGCCCATAAAATGTGGGGAATTTTCCTAGAATTGAATTCCGCATTTGGGGTCAAAATTTTGAGTTCTTAACCTGAACAGAGGCGGTTCCAGGGCACGATTTTGGGAGTGTTCGGCGGCGATATTTGGCGATAATACGGAAATGCGATCTTCACGGTTTCTTCCTAACTGCCTCAAGTATGAAGGAGTTACATCAGTTTACGATGATTTCAGCAAGTGCAAATTAGTTGATGTTAATGAAATATCATAAAAATTGCATGGCAGAGGCAGTTTCAGGGGCTTGAAAAGGGGGGGGGGGGTCCAGGAATTATTCAATGCTTGACGGGAAGCCAATAGAGCAATGTAAGGAGCATGTATAGCTATCAAGATGTAAAAGATAGCTTCTCCTTCCATTATTTTCATAATTTATTACATATAGAGTTGCAGGGGCGTGTTCAGGCACATGACAAGGGGGGGGGGGTGACTGGCATGGTGATGACGATATGCCAGCGATTACGGCGCAATAGATGGATAACTTATAATGATATATGCACATATGAGACCAGGAGAGGGAATACAATCATTTTTTTTTGCAGAGGTGTGCTCAGGAATGGAAAAAGGGGGTCATATTATTGCAAGGAAACTAAGATGCTTGGGCCTACAATGACATAACATACTGCAGTTTTCGGATGAAACACGCAACACATGGTACTCTACGAACAATTATGAGATAATAGGCGAGTCCAGGTAGGGTAAAAAAGGGGTAAGCAATGTGAATTGAAGTTGTAAGTGAAATAGTAACTGTTGACTAGTTAGTATCATAATAGCGGATAATATACTTATCAAAAGGTCTTGCGCCTCCCCAGTTTGGATCCTAAATGCGCCTATGATGAAGTACAATATAAAAACAGGAACTATCTACAATCAGTAACTTATTTATAGTGCTGGGTAACAACATGCCGGCGGTTAATTTTTTTCCCTATTTAACCTCCCTTTTTCACTAACCTGGCACCGCCTATGGCAAAAAAAAGAGACTTATAACTGTTTTTATAATATCACAATAACACACTATTTCATTTATCAAAAACACAACATAAAAAATAGTTTTATTCCGCATTTACTTCACCTCCATATTGAGTGACCTGCACACGCCTATGATTTTTGAATTTTCCAAAGAGACTGCCATATATTAATCTCCTATTCAATCTCTATCAATTCCCATTGGTTGTGTTAAAATCGGTTTATCAACATGACAGCTGTGTTGGATCACATATACCACTAAAATGTGTAGTTTTGCCCCTCTGTTGCCCCCCCCCCCCTATCAAATTTGTTTTATTTATTATTTTTTTTAGAAATGTAGATCGTGATGAGGAGAACCAAATGCCGTTTCATTTTCGAAAATCGGACGGGTAGATCTCGAGATCTCCTGGGGGGGGGGGGGGGCGGAATCCGCCCCCCCCCCTTCCCTGTTACAAATAGGGTAGCCAGGAGCCTGTTACAAATAAGGTTAAGCCCGGTCATTGGTGGCAATTACTTTATAGTTGTATATTGTTTGTAAGCAAACAGATATCTTCTTCACGATTCCATCCGGCGTCTTCACGATTCCATCCGGCGTGGTCTAATACGGTGCGGTTTTGAGTTTTATCCATTTTGGCTTAACCCGCGCACTGCAAGGGAGGGGGTCACGATTCCATCCGGCGTGGTCTAATACGGTGCGGTTTTGAGTTTTATCCATTTTGGCTTAACCCGCGCACTGCAAGGGAGGGGATGGTGATTTCGGCCCCCTCCCCCCTCATGTTTTCTCAGATAGCGAAAAAATGGCGGCGTGCAGCGCCGCCGGATTTTATCACACCTGTTAGGACATCAATTGCGCACACTTTGAAGAAAAACATTGACCTCTGGTCATCTCAGGTCAGGTCACCAGACCAGGTCAAGTGACTCCACATCCAAAAACGTTTGCAGCTGTGCCAATACCAGCGTTTCTCACCGATCAGTTTGAAACTTACAGGGTATCATGAGGGCATAATTAATTACAATTCGCTGATCTCGGAATTTTGATATCGGTGACCTAAGGTCAGGTCAATTTCGTCACCTCCCATAAGTCAATGGGGAAATATTAAAATGCTTCCTATTTCAAGGATATGCATGATATTAGTCCAATTACTTCTGGATCTTGTTATTATAGGATTTTCTTGATTATCCAAGTGTAAGTTTTGTTCAGTGACCTCTATGGGGTTATTTGAGGTCATCCGAGTTCACCATCACTTGTTTGTCAATAACTCGCGACATAATGAAGATAGAGAATTAAAACCGACCGAAATGTGTTTGTCTCGTCAAGACACGTCTCCCTATAGACAACAAGACCTATTTGGGCCTTGACCTCAGGACAAGATCACGTGACCTGTGGTCACATTTTTAGGTTGACCTAACAAGGTCACCATGTATATCATTCGAAGTGCCTTGACGAGACAAACACAATGGCGTAAACAGTGTTTTTGTTAACTTGTATAAGTAAAAAGTTATCAGCAACAAATGGTTTTGCAAAAAAAACAGCATTTGTTCCTTTTTTGACCTCTGGAGCCTCAAATATTAATCTTAGATCAAATTTGGGAATGATTCCCGATTGAAAATTGCAATGGCTGGCGATAGCTTTTTCCGTTTGCTTGTAGCTAGCATAGTTTCGGAGATAATTGTGAATTTCTGGAGCGAAGTCCTAAAACAGGAAAAACTGGAAAATTTTACCTTTGATGACTTCTGGTGACCTCAATTTTGACCTGACCTAAAAAATACTGAAATATTTTCGATAGGACTTGTATCAAGCTATCAAACTTCGTTTTCCGCTTGTCGTTACATAGCGTAGTTTTCGAGATATCACGGCGGCGGCGGAAATCAACCCCCCTGCAGTTCGTGTTCGGCGCAAACCCCCTGCAGTGCGCGGGTTAATCTAAGTGGACCAACTTGGACCAACACCGCCACAAATCGTTGCAGACGTCATGCTTCTAACTTATGGGACCGATTTGAACGGAGTCTTCACCATTCGATCCGGTTTGGTCTAAATGGTGTTGTTTTGAGTTGAATCTACTTTGGTTTAATCGAAGTGGACCAAATTGGACCAAACAGCCAAAAATCGTTGCCGACGTCATGCACCGAACCTATGGGACCGATTAGGGCGGGGTCTTCACCATTCGATCCGTTTCGATCACGCCGGATGGCTGCGTGATGTTGCTCGTCACCCTGACAATGTGTATACCAAAAAATGGGTCTCTGGCTGCAATGGTAGCTGAGATATCCGCCCGTTACTCCTCCCCTTGGGGGTAATTCGAAAACACGCACGCATATTGGCGGAAAATATGAAAATTAGAGGAAAAATGCACCTGTTGTATTTTGTTGCTGTTGTTGTTGGCAATATATTAACAAGTATTTTGCGAAGTTAAAAATTGAAATAATAGGTATGCACGGGGTCACACGAGGTCAACAAAAAAAGGTCACGAAATCACGGTTTCAAGGTCATTCAAAGTCACGCAACAAAGCCGAGAAATATAACCTGTTTCATTGCGAATTCAGCCATATAAGTCTTTTTGATATTTGGTTAAGTAAAATGCGTTATTTTGGCCTCCAAAAATACCTCTGCAGCGTGTCCTTGCCAAAATTCCCGAGGCTATAACGCAAAAACTTGAGGTCAGATCGAGCTAATATTGCCACAGCAGAATTCAGGACCCAAACTAACCATATTGACCAATTTTGAACACAAAGTGAGTGATGAGGGTGAAAAATGGGAGAGAGAAAAATGCCGAAATGTCGTGGAATGCACCATACTATCAGCTATCGTTACCAGAAATATTAAGTCATCAATGATTCTCAGATCAGCAAAGCAAGAACGTTGTCGGAAAAAAATTGCCGGGCTATCGAATGCCGTTTCAATGTCATTACATTACGTTTCAAATATCAGTAAAGCATGCATGAATACCACAAAAAAAACACAGACGGCAGACATGCGTTAACATGTTGCGATTGAGAAAGGAGCGTCTGTCAAACATACCTTTAACATGGGTGGAAAAAATACCTTCGAGATTTCCGTGTTGTTTTGCATCTACACACCAGAAGACACAGCCTTAGGACGATGTGACCTGGCACATCTAACGGGGATAGCTGAATCATCCGAGAAGGACCACTTGTCGACGGTCACAGATTCGGAACATCCTGGTATCACGTCCCTGTCAAAATCGCTCACCGTCACGTCTTGCTGTTCATCGGCAATGTTGGCTATGCTGTGGGCCGAGGCATCGTGTTCGAATTCGTGTTGTCACGTGTCATTGTCCCGGATGCACTTCGTGAACGGACGGCTCCAGCGGGCGGTCGGCCCCGCTGACGTCGTTATCCTGATGAGTTTTGCTTGTATCCCGGCGGATAGCGTCATAGCGGGCTGAACGTTGAAGCCACTCTCGTATGCGCATAGATGCATACAGCATGATATGTCGTCACCGGCATCCGGGCGCACGTTGTTCTACGAACGCAATATCTAACAAACTACAAGGCGATAATTTCATAGCGTTTCTGCCATATCTCAGTGACGAGGTTATAAGTAATTTTAGTTTTGTATCCCACACCCAAACGATGCAGGCTCGTTAAGATATTGGTTTATCTCAGCGAGCATGTGAGTATTATGTTAGTTGTTGCATGCCATGCACATATTTTACTTATACTCTTTATATATACTTAAATATATTTTACTTTTACTCTTGATATGCTAACAAAAATTATGAAGAGCTGCAGCTCTTCATCAAAATTCTAGCATATAAAGAGTGACCATGGTCAAAGCAGAATTCTCGTGACCATGGTCACCAGAGAATGCTTGGCCTGGTTACCCGTTGACCTGTTTTCGTATTGACATTTTTATGAAGCTATTAAAACACCGGCACTTAGTAGCTACTAAGTACCGAGCAGCTATAAACCGCCGACCCAAATCTTCGATGCGCAGCGAAAATTTACCAATGATTGCGTGGACGTTTATTCTAAAAAAGTGAAGCCAGGCTATTTCGGGTTTAAAGGGAATGTTTCACCTTTCTGAAAGTTGCCAAATATACGCTGGTTGGAGTCGAAAATGTGAAGTAAGTGCGGCTGAAAACGACGGTGATATTTTTTCTCTCGAACAGTCACTTAACTTGATATAAATTAAGGTTTTAAATTTGGGATGTTGACGTCATTATTGAGCTATAGATCGCCGCTGATTGACTGACAAAGTGACTGTCAGCCAATCAGCGGCGGCACTAGCCTAGACCCCATTTTGCAAATGGCAAATTCAATTGCTTAAAAACGGTTAAGTTTTGGGGAAAATGACCTTAGTATTTTTGACATTTCAATAACGGTCAAAGATAATGGCTATCTCAGTTCAAAACCAATACAAAGGTGAAACATTCCCTTTAAGAAACACTGGGTGTTTTCCTGCTCCTTCATTGCCAGTATCCATAAATACTCGAAGATCTGTCGGAGAAAATCGTTGAAGCCCAACAAAGTCGGCGCCCAGGAATATGTTTGCTCGTGCAGGTTCAATCCCAACTTGAATGCGGGTCAATGTCAACCACTTAAAAATGAGGTGCCTTGTAAGGATGCTCACGCGCATGTTTCATTTTCTTCTCTGAAGTCTGAGGTGCTAAAGATCGTCGAAGAACGACATACAGACAGACGGACAGAGATTTGTCAACCAGAAATACATATAGATGGTTTATAATTATGTTAAGACTCGTCTCGTTTTCATTCTAGTTTCAAAGAATCATCTCGTTTTCATTCTAGTTTCGAGAACCACCATCCTTGCAATATACATTTCTTCCTTGCCTTCGATTAATTTATATTTACACAAAACTAATTTAACAAAAAGGTAAATATCTTCGACAGCAATCAAACTTAACACACCTTCACGGCGCCGCGCCCTCACCACCGCAGATACTGGCCTCTGTGACAAATGAGGATGTGTCTCCCGGATCGTGTTGCAACATCATTCTGCAAATAGCCGGCCATTTGTTTTGACAGTGAGACGGCTGTCATCGATGAAGACTTCAAGCGACAAATCCGTGACATTTCTGACGGCCGATGGCTTTATTCCGGGATAACCGGCACTCCTTGGATCATCGGCATCAGTGCCCCCCCCCCCCCCTTCGGTGAGGTGACGTATGCTCGGCGTGGGGGGGGGGGGGGTACAGTACACCGGATATAGGACCTGTTCGACCCCCCGCCCCCTCCCCCACCCACCCCCACCCCCACCCCCACCACCTGGCTGCCTCGCGCTCGCGGTGGGTGGAATGTTGTTACGATTTGTCAACTGTCAACTCGACTGAGGGGCAGGTCGAGTGATGAGGACCACTTGTCACGACGACTGAAAGCATGGTAATGTTAGTGAATACGACCGCTGCTGTGCCGATGTCCAGTCGGTTCTGACTTATCGGGCGTCATGCACGTTGTGACAGACTTGATCGATGTATCATCAGGTTGTCAAATGTCATGAAGCTATCGTAAGTCGTAAATGCAAACCAACTGCTGGAAACCCCAATCCGGAACGACCCTTCAAATATCCTGGGCACTTTCAGGATGTGGGTACACAGGATGTAATTGTCACAACCTCTGATGCAACTCATCAGTGATTTATAACGATGACTGTGTTCAAAAATGGTTACTAAGAAATTCCTAGTCAGTCAATCCGCTATAACGCAAATCGTCTTGTATTTAATGAGGTATTTTAGAAGGCGGACCTTGCGGCTAAACAGTAGTTAACTAACACACATATAATCGTGTAGTCTCAAGGATGACGTACCCATCAACGCTGATGAAAATAAGATAATATCAACCCTAACGTTTTTATCCGTAAGTCTTGGATTTTCCAAGGTGGTTCTAGATTTACAATTCACTATAAGGGCGTGAGTGGAATGGGAGATCAAGACGCGACAACGCAACAGATATATGAAGCTGTGTGCCATTTAGTTTCACATGTTCATTATCTCATTCTCTCAACCTTTATCTTATTATACAAAATCGTAATGTATTTAAAACCGCGATTGTCAATATGGGTTCCTTTGGGCGGTATTGTAAAGGAATATCTGTTTACGTTTTTAAGGAATGGAATTCTTACACAAAATATCGACTTTTTCTTATTAAATAATTGTATGCAATAACCTCTGCATGCGTTACCAGCCATTTATTTCCAGTTTTAATTTATTACGTACTTTTCTGGAAGCAATACATTTTAAATGAAATGAGCCAAATGTAATGACTCGCCTTTCCTTTCATGGACACATCCTAAGTTGTCTTAAGATATTTTGGCATTACAAAACTTAGGCATTTGCTATCTTAACACGAAAATGGACAACGCAAAATAAATACGCTGTATAAATTCCAATCCTTTTGACATCACATGATCAAATCAGCGAACAGTGAGTTGTGAAAAGCTTGCGATGAATCAATCACATACCACGTGCGGTGTAAAACTAATGCTCTGCTGTAGCGCTATCATCGATTAACACGGTGGTGGTGTCGAGGCGATTTGTTTTGGCTGTCAGTTACAGACAATAGAGAGGGACGCTCCCTAACTGGGTGCAGCCGGACCACAGTCGGTCCGCCGCTGCGGTGGGTCCCCGAGAGTCGAGAGCTGAACTCTCATCGCCGACTCTCTGGGAGTCGCCACACCTACAGCTGAGTCACTGCAGGAATATACGAGTCCTGTGACTCTCTGTCCTGTAGAGATTTGTGATCAAATGCACGGCGTGCACATATTTAGAAACGTCATGAGCAATTCGAGTTGTCTTTTTCATACCTAATTTAAGGTTGGATTATCGACTGGTTTCATAAAGAACCTATGCAAGTGTTAAACTGACAAGTCATCAAGACAAGTCAAATAAATACAAGTCATCAATACTTGTAGGTATTCACCACTCTTATGATATAATATGTATACTGACCGCCAGTCAGTATGTATAATTCCCGGCCATTATTAACCATCGCCCTACGGGAGCTTTTTTCACCTTCGCCCTACGGGGAGGGGGGGGGGGGGGCTGACAGGCCCCCTGTTAACTTCCAAACCAAGCAACTTAGAGCAATGCAGTAAGAGCCAGCATGTTGCCTGTCATGAGAGGAATCTAACCGTATGCAATTTTTAGGTTTCAGGTCAACGGGTGTCCTTCCAGGTCAAGTGAATGACCTCGGGTTTACCACGTCAAAACAGCGATTTTGCTCTTCAGAAAACCTCAAAATTAGAAATTGATAAATGTAAATAAAAAGGCATGTTCCTAGATCAGTTTTGGCTCAGAAATACAGGAAAGGGAGTCATTTGTTCGTATCTTCTAAAAAAAAGTCAAAAAAGTTAATAAAAAAATGACTCAATCAGTTTCTTACACTTAGGGAGCCATCACTCAGTCAAAAATGAAGATATGGCTTTGAAATGTAGTATGGGTATTGTTCATACTTAGTTCTCTCACATAGATTCCGGTGTTTCTAACATCTTTGAAAATTTTGATTTTGTGGGGATTGAAAAAAAGGGTAAAAAAACAAAATTGTGAAAATCCGAGATTTCTATTTTTAAGAAAATTATATTTTGTATCTTTGGTGAATTGCGTTTGCAATTTGCTTTAAAATTCTGTTTTCTACGATTTTTCAAATATTTCTAATTTATTTTACCAACTTGACGTCATCAAAAACATCATTATCTCCCAAACTACTTAACCAATTTCAATAAAAAAAATTACAGCATACGTATAATTGTTGTAAACTCAACTACCGAAAATGTCAGTAAGATCCACCGCATGTGTAAAAAGTTATTCAAGAAAAACCTCCGGGGGGGGGGGCTGTCAGGCCCCCCACCCCCGTAGGGCGAGGGTTACACGCGCCCTGGAGGGGGGGCGAAATCCGCCCACCCCTCCGGTTTTTCGAGGATAGCGCAAAAACGGCGGCGCGCAGCGCCGCCGTTTTTTGTATACCTGTTTAGAAATGAACTTCCCGCATTATGTAAAATTATTGGCCTCAGTTCAACTCAGGTCAGGTCACCAGACCAGGTCACGTGATGACCTCAACTCCAAAACGTTTGCAGTAGTACCACAGACACAGTTTTACGCTGATTGGTTTCAATCTTGCAGGACTTCATAAGGTCATAAATACCAACAATTTGTTGATCTCGGATTTCTAATATCGGTGACCTAAGGTCAGGTCAATTTTGTGACCGCCAACACGGTTTTATCAATAACTATCGACATAATGAAGATAGAGAAGAGAAAACGGTACCAATATGTTTATCTCGTCGAGACACGTCTCCCAATATGCAACATGACCAACTTGGGTCACCACTTGACCTTGACCTGAGGTCAGATTTCTCAGTTGACCTAACCCGATCACCATGAATATGATTCGAAGCGCCTTGACAAGACACACGCGATGGCGTAAACATTATTGCTTTATATTTATTAGGTAAAAAGTTATTTGGGGAAAACAGTTTTGAAAACAAAATCACCTTTTTGACATTCGATGACCTCTGGAGCCTAAACTATTGACCTGAGCTCAAATCTGAGGACACCTATGTCGAATTAATTTTTCAATGACTTTCGATTGCTTTTTTCCGTTTGCTGCTAACTATCATAGTTCCCGAGATATTTGGGGGTGTTCGAACCGAAGTCTTGAAAACTTGAAAATCTGACCCTTGATGACCTCTGGTGACCTCAATATTGACCTGAATAAAAAATTAACAAAATACTTTCGAAAGAGCTTGTCTCGAGCTATCTAACGTCGTTTCCCGCTTGTCGCTACGTTGCGTGGTTTTCGAGATCATAGGGGGGGGGCGAAATCCGCCCCCCCCCCCTCCAGGGCGTGTAATTATCAGAGGCCCTCCAGGGCGCGTGTTAACCTATGTTCTTGCTGACCTGATAAATCATCGATTATGAAACTGATTTGCTTACACAGACCAGGTGTTTCATATATTTGTTCAATGGAAATACTTGCTTGATTGGTTCTATAGAAATATAATGGAAATAAATAAAATATTTTACAAGAAAAACATTAGAAGTAAGAATCAGAGTTATTTATGTATTTTGTCCTGAAATTAATATATTTACCAGCTACATACACCCTGGACCATGGTGGCGCTATACTCACCATTCTAATCAGTCTATGTTGGCACTGAACTTTAGAGTAGAGCAGAGCTAACACAGTCGCCTTGTCGGCTTGTGAAGCCTTGTCGGCTTATCGAGCCTTGTCGGCTTGTCGGCTTGTCGGCTTGCCAAGCCTTGTTGGCATGTTGCCTTGTCGCCAACGTCCACCATGGCCAAACAAATCATTATTATACTTGATCAGCAAGCCTTCGTGTTTCACTCCCATATGTTTCTGGAATGAACGTTTCTGTCCATTATAACTGCACCCAGAATACCCGCAACGCATCTTTTGACGGGACGGAAGCACGCGAAAAGGTCCTGGCGCTGCCTGATCATCACGCTCAGATCTATCTGGCCCCATTTCCACCATCAACCGTCCCAACACGGGGCCTGTCACGCTCACAGCCTGCAAAACCAACTCTTACCAACGCTTCCAACGAACTCAATCGCCCAATGGTCTTTAACATAGGACTTGTCACACGGGTGGCACAAAGTTGGAAGGATTTTGCTACCTCCGAAAACTAAAATATTGCGACGACTATGGCGCACATATTGGGCTGTGTCGAAACAATTGTGTTCAGAATATGCTCACAGCGTCCTTTGGACCAATCAGCGACTGCTTTTGTGGCAGAATTTCACGCGTGTCAAATTGGACAGGGAATCATCGAAGTAACTTGAATTGTGGAAATCGGTCTTTTTAGCCAGAATTTGTCACTTTTGTCAGATGATATCACCCGGTTGTTGTCACATACGCGCGTTGGTGAGTTGGAAGGGTTTTGCACCTCTGCAGCCGCGGAACGACACGACAGACGCCCAGTGGTGGAACTTTATGAAATCGGTTGGGGGGGGGGGGGGGAGACCAACGGCCGAATGCTCAAGTTGAAACTAGATGTCCAATACTATATATATTATATATAGTGTATAATAATTATATAATATACTTTTAAAACAATTACAATTATTACAATTCTGGAACCATTTTGTCCGTTTTATACAGGAATTTGTTTCTTCTCCAATTTCCCTCTTTCAGCCCATATCATTGACAAATTACTAGTTAACTGAAATTGATAGGTAAACACTGACTAGTCAAATCATTCGTTTTTGTTTAAAGGACAGCAACACAATTTCGGAGCCGTAAAATGTTAAATTATCGCCATCGGTGGCTAATTAAAAACGCATCTGACAAATACGTTCCTCACACATAATTTGCACATGCCAGCCGGAGTCGACAAAATGTAACTGACTCCGACTCCGGCAAAAATTACCGACTCCGATAGACTCAGATTCCGACTCCGAGTCTACAAGACTGCTTCTGACCGACCAATGGCTCTCTCAGCCTGTCATTAAGGGCTCTCCAGAATGACCGAGAGCTTTCTCAGACGTGCACAGGTCTTTTAGGTCTGACAATGGCCCTCTTAGACAAGCTTAAGGCCCTCTAAGATCAGACGGTGGTCATATCTGGTCGACCGATGATCCTCCCAAAGAAGCGGAGGGTCCTCTCTTGGAGACTTAGGGCTCTCTTAGGCCGGAAAGCGCCCCCCCCCTGGGAAGATTGAGGGTCCTTTTTGACTGGCAAACGGACCTCTCAGACTCAGACAGGCATAGGGCCCTCTCAGGCCTGACAAAGGTAATTTCAGAACGACTAGGAGCCTAAGGCCGCCCCTGTAGCTCAGTTGGGAGAGCGCTGGACTTCTGACCTCACCCGGTAGTGGCAGCCCGGGTTCGAGTCGCTTCGGCGCTCGCTATTTGCTCCTGACTGGGATGGCCTGTGGCCGGTGGCAGCGGTCGCACTCAAGGTCAGATGACGTCAGAGAGCGAGGCGGACCGTGTCCAGGTATGTCGGGCACGTAAAACTTTCGCTTTTAAATTCTGCCGGACGCCAGGAATCGCTTGATCGGGTGGTGGGGTCAGGGCCTGCGCAACAAGCTATGCTTAGCGCGGGGTCTGACCTCGGAAATCCATCCATTCCAAAACATTCGGACTAAATTTAAAAAAAGAAGAAAAAAAGCTCAAGGCCTGGAAAATACTGTCTGAAACCAACTGGGGCCCCTCTCAGACCGCTGGGTTCTTTACAGCCTAGACAATAGACCTAAAAGGCCAGCCTGGGGCCCCGCTCAGGCCTGGCAAGAGCCACTCGAGCCGATCGATGGCCCCCTCAGGCCGACTGAGTTCTCCTTCAGGCCGACCAAGGACCACTCAAGTCGACCAAGAGCCCATAAGGCCGACAGAAGAGCCCCACAGGCACACTAGAGACCCTATAGGCCGACCGAGGGCCACTCAGGCCGATTAATGGCCCCTCAGGCCAACCGAAGGCTCCTCAAGCTGACCGCAGTCCCCTCAGGACGAAACAACACCTCATCGAACTGACAGAAGGCACCTTAGGCCGAAAAAGGGCCTTCTCAAGTCCACCAAGCCGACCGAGGGCCATTCAAGCCGACCGAGATCCCCTTAAGGCCGTCAGAGGACCCCCTCAGGCAGACCGATGGCCCCTTCAGGCCGCCTTAAAGCCCTTCAGGACGACCAAGGACCCCTCAGACCGAAACAAAACCTTCAAGCTGACTGAGGTCCCTTCAGACCGAACGAGAGCCACTCAGGCCGATCGAGGGTTCCTCAGGTCAACTGAGGACCCCTCAAGCTGGCCGAGGGTCCCTCAGGCCAAGCGAGGGTCGCTCAGGCCCACTCAGTGCCCCTTACGCCGACCGAGGTCCTCTCAGGCATACCGAGAGCCACTCAGGCCAAGCGAGAGCCACTCAGACCAAACGAGGGTCCCTCAGGCCCACTCAGGGCCCTCACGCCGACCGAGGTCCCCTCAGGCATACCGAGGGCCACTTAGGCCGACTGAGGCCCCTCAAACCGACAAATGGTCCCTCAGGCCGACAAAGAGCACCTCAGACCGAACAAAAGCTCCTCAGGCAGACCAGGGGCCCCCTCAAGTCGGCCGCGATTCCCTCAAGCCAATCGAGGGCCCCTAAAGTCGACCGAGGGCCCCTTAGGCCAACAGAGCTCCCATCCAGGCCGACCGAGGACCCCTCCAGGCCGACAGAGGCCCCTCAGGCCGAAGAAGAGCTCGCTAGGCCGACTGGACCCCCTCAGGCCATCCAAGGGCCCCCTCAAGCCGGCCGAGGTTCCCTCAAGCCGACCAATGGCCCCCCTAGTCGACCGAAGGCTCCTCAGGCCGATCAGGCCGATTGAGCCCCATCAGGCCGGCAGGGGAACCCGCAGGTCAAACAATGGCTCCTTAGGCCGACTGGAACCCCCTCGGGTGGACGAAGGACTCCCTCAAGTCGACAGAGTGCCCCCTCAGGTCGACCGAGTTCCCCTCCAGGCCCAACGAGGCTCGCTCAGGCTGACCGAGGGCTCGTCAGGTCAACCAAGGACCCTTCAGGCCGACCTCGGTTAACTTCCTGGAAGAGACATGGACCTCTGGCCACGATGACCCGATGCCCTTTGATGGCTCGATCCCCTCGATAATCCTCCGTATCAAACAATTATTTTAGCACGCATGTAGGATATTTGGGATATTGCAATACCAGGGAGCCAAAAAGGCTGCATTAACCCTCGCCCTACGGGGGTCCTAAAACGACCCCCCCCCCACCCGAGGTTTTTCTTGCATAACTTTTTAGACATCTTGCTGACATTTTATGTAGCTAAGTATACAACAATTATACGTAAGCTGTACAAATTTCATTGAAATTTTCTGAGAAATTCGGTAAATAATTATGTTTAGATGACGTCATGTTGGTGGAAAAACGATAAAGGTTTGACAAATCGTAGAAAACAGAGTTTTTAAGAAAATTGCAAACGCAATTAAGCAAAGATATCAAATGTCATTTTCTTTAAAATGGCATTCTCGGATTTGCAAAATTTTGGGGTTTTCACCCCCCAAAAAGAACAGAAAATGTTTTTTTTTAATCACCACAAACTCAAAATTGTCAAAGATGTTAAAAAAAGGAATATATGTGAGAGAACTGAGTATGGAGAATACTCAAACCAAATTTCAAAGACATATCTCAATTTTTAATTGAGTGATGGCTCTCGAAGCGTAAAAAGTCATGACGTGATTTTTTAAATAACTTTTTTGACTTTTTTTGGCCGGATACGAATAAATAATTACCTTTTCTGTATTTCTGAGGCGAAACTGGTCTAGGAACATGCCTTTTTATTTACATTTATCAATTTCTCATTTTGAGGTTTTCTGACAGCAAAATCGCTGTTCTGGACGTGGTCGATCGAGGTCATTCACTTGACCTGGAAGGTCACTCGTTGACCCGAAACCTAAAACTGGCATACCATTAGATTCCAAACATGACAGGCAACATGTTGGTTCTTACCTCGTTGCTCTATGTTGCTTGGTTTGGAAGTTAACAGGGGGTCGTTTTAGGACCCCCCGTAGGGCGAAGGTGAAAAAAGCTCCCGTAGGGCGAGGGTTAACTATCAGCCTTATTCTAGGCAAACAATAAATATACAACAAATGCCATTGAACACCATTTAAATAGAACACTCCAATCGCTAATGTGTCATGCTCCCCTCCGCTATTCGCTAATCTGACGATTGAACCTTGTATCTACGGACTTGTTAGCAGAAGAGAATCCATGCTACCAACTTAGCCATTATATCATAATAAAAAAGAAGTCTCAGATGGAATCACAATTCTCGTAAATCGAATACTGTTAAGATGGAATACTTCTAAGATGGAATCACATCTTGATATGATGAAATGCACAAAATTAAAAACAGAACAATCTGTACGGGTAGTCCTTTAAATTTTAGAGGGGCACAAATTTTGGAAATTTTGTGGGGGGGGGGGGCGGAGCACCATTGGGGGGCTTCAGCTCAGCATTGGGGGGGGGGGGGCTCGGGCCCTCCCAAAGAGATATAAAGTTCCGCCCCTGTAGACGCCACCTCACCGCCCCCCGCCCCAACCTCGAAATAGGACACGATCTATGGGGA
Source organism: Chirona hameri (assembly GCA_036785665.1). Lineage (NCBI taxonomy): Eukaryota > Metazoa > Arthropoda > Thecostraca > Balanomorpha > Balanidae > Chirona > Chirona hameri. The sequence continues at coordinate 77,611 of JAXIVJ010004051.1, forward strand.
CGATGACAGGCACATGATTAAGACGCAGCTACGCTATTTTCACAGTCACGCCAAACCTTGTGACAGGTGTTTTGAGATCCCACCGCGTGGTCATAGACCCTCGAGGCAGAACCTCGAACCCTCGAACCGAAATAGGCGACTGTGCAGGGGTGGTAAAAGTGCTTTAAGTGGCCCGACCAAAAGTGCCACATACAAAAATGACACCAGCACAGCTGGGGTCATTTTGTTTTACTTCAGATGAATACCCTAACACTTGGCTGCATGCTCACATCACCCCTATATTTTAACCAGCGCCGTGACGGGGGGGGGGGGGGGGGGGTAGACACCCCCTCAGGTTTTTCGCGGATAGCGGAAAACGGCGAAGCGCAGCGCCGCCATTTTTTGGCACAGCTGTTTGTGCATCAATTGTCCACATTATATAAAACAAATCATCGGGTCATCTTAGGTCAGGTCACCAGACCAGGTCACGTGACCCCACCTCCCAAAAAACTTGTGGTCGTACCACAGTTACAGTTTTGGGATGATCGGGTTTACACTTACAGGATTTCATAAGGTCACATATATCTACAATACGTTTATCTTGGATTTTTAAAATCAGTGACCTAAGGTCGGTTTAATTTCGTGACCTCCCACCTCACATTTGTAAGTTGACCTGACCTGGTTAACACTAATATGAGGCGAAGCGTTTTGACGAGACAAGCACTATGATGTCAACATTATTGCCTTGTCATTATTAGGTAAAAAGCTATTCGTGATAAACGTTTTTTTAAAGCCTTTTTTACATTTGATGAGCTCCGGAGCCTAAACTATTGACCTGAGCTCAAATTCGAGGACACTTTGGCAATTTCATTTGTTAAGAGCTTTTCATTGGTTTTTCTTGTGTGTTCCTAGCTATGACAGTTCTTGTGATATCTGGGGGTTTCTGGAGCAAAGTCCTAAAACTTGAAAATCTGACCTTTGATGACCTCTGGTGACCTCAATATTGACTTGAGGAAAACACATCTAAAGTACCTTCGAATGTGCTTGTCGGGAGCTTTTGAACGTTTTTGTCGGCGTCTTTCTAAATCTGTTAGTTTTCGAGTTAAAGGGGTGGGGTCCCATGACAGAGAAATCCACTGTCCTGACAGTGAACCTCCATTGAAAATGCACTAGCACCCCGGCCCTTCCCCGGGGGAATCGACTGTCCGGATTTCCCGCGCCGTGCCGGGGTGGGGTGTTTAGACGCCCCCCTGAGGTTTTTCAAAGATAGCAAAAAAAACGGCTGCGCGCAGCGCCGCCGTGTTTGGCACAGCTGTTAAGACATCAATTGCCCACATATTGTAAACTTCTTGACCACGGGTCATCTCAGGTCAGGTAACCAGGCCAGGTCACGTGACCCCACCTCTAAAAAATAGTGTGCGGTCGTACCACAGCCACAGTTTTTGGCCGATCGATTTGGTACTTACAGGATTTCATCAGGGTAATAGTACCTACAACTCGTTTATCTCGAGAGAAAAAAATAATATATGGGTGACCTAAGGTTGGGTAAATTTCGTGACCTCCCCATTATAAGTCCATGGGGAAATATTCAAATGCTTTCTATTATGAGGATACGCATGGTATCAGCCCATTTCCTTCTGGATCATGTTATTATAGGCCATTATTTGTTTAATGTAATTTATTATTATTGGCAATCAAGAGCTGAAACGCAACTGCTAATAAAAAGTAAATGTACATACATACTGACGTGATGATTATGATGATTAAGTGAATAATACATCTGAAGTGGTTTTGACGATCAGTATCAGTAAGGACATGATCGCTTAGTAAATTTTCACAGAAATGACATAGTAATGATTTTTGCTGTCATTTTGACCCCGAGTACTTCATGAGGAGCATTTTGTCCCCGACCTTATCCATAAGGACAGAACACTTTACCACCCCTGCGACTGTGACCCACGACCTGGCGAAAATAGCCTAGCGTCGCGCGCTTCGCGTTTCTGGCGTTCCTGGCATAGTTCATACGTCCGGTGCCCTTTGGCAGCTCTGAAAATATGAGGAAGTGCTAAGTGTGTGTGTGTTTTAAAGTGGAATCTGGAGAAGTGTTTCACAGCGAATCATGAAATTGACATCGATTCGACTGCAATGCAACGGGAAGTTTTATTGCTTGCAGTTATGATGAAATTCAGTGAAATTAATTTCATGCTCATTCTGGCTACCATATTCCGACACACCTTAAAATGTTGAAAAATCAAGTATTATTTGCCTCTTAACTTGGTCGAAGAGCATCTTTTTTAAACTCCCGGCTCACGCCCACATGTGGCTGCCGGAACCACTATAACCGCAGCTCATTCTGTCTACCCGCTTTGTCGGCGGGAAACTTTTATCTTCACTCTGCTCTCAGAAAGAGATTGTTTGTAACATATACATTCTAGGTAAGCATTTCCAAAGACTGATGATGGTCTACGGGCGGGCTGGCTGACCGCAACATGCTGATTTGGCTGGGCACATGCCAACGGGTCGGCGAACCTCGTTTGTTACGGCAGGTGGATCGGACCAGAGCAGCAGCTTATTTCGGGACGAACGGAAGACACCTGGCTATCTGTGGCACGCAGGGCACCCGCAAGTCGATTTCTGTTGCGGAGCCATGTGGTGTCAGTGTTGTGAAAATACTTTTTGAATACATGCAGAGAGGTAACAAAACTGCCGAAAAAACATGTGAAGAGGTAAAAAAAATAAGAAAACCAAAATATATCTGAATTTTACTCACGTACCAGTAGCTACACAAATAAGTGATCATACGGAGGTGAAACTCCTCATCAAGATTGTAAGGAATATGACAGAAGTTGATTGAATTCAATGTTTTCAATGTTAGTATCACCACATACGAACTAGCTTCCTATGACATTTTCATTTTGAAATATACTTCTCATAATATAACCAAGATATACACAATTCAGCAAGCATACTCAGTTCACATACAGTTCACATTTCAACTCAAGATTGTAAGAAATATGACAAAGTTGATATAATTAAATAGTTTGATCACAGTTGTAAGCACATTTTAGGCAGCATTGCATTACAAAAGTAGGATGCAGAAGCATACCCATATTTATACATAGCAACCGCACAAAGTTCAGAAATGTGTTATGAGGTGATCTGAGAAAGACTAGTAAATTCCCAAAAGATCCATGCAAAAATATAGTTCAACTATTAGCCTATCATGTGATAAAAAAAAACCTGAAATTTAAAACTATTATTTCACTGAATTGATATAACTCAACTCATTATTGGTTAAGTGACGGGCTGTGCTCTAGCCTCTAGCATAACCCATCAAGTAAATAATTAGGGCAAAACAAAAACATAATTGAGACAATACCGTCAACTGATGTAACCCTGGACATATCCTAACCTCAGACTTTTCATGCTATCCGAATGTAAGCAATACATACTCACTAAAACACTGTGCATCTGTATTGTCTGCACTCTAGTCTGATAGCATGAAAAGTCTGAGGTTAGGATGTGTCCGAAGATTAAGCTTTTACTCTATAAGCATGATTGACAAATGCCCTTATTTACCCATACATATTAAAGTGTGGAATTTCATTAATTGGTAGATTTGACAATATAAGTTCCTAGCAATCACTTTGGAGAGGCATTCCCAACATTCTTACTCCATGCATTCCAATGTTTGGTCTGGAGTATGCCAAAGCTGAGTGGTACCCCACTTCTCTCAACTTATTACATTATGGGAAGACAAATAAGATAAGGGACAGCATATAAATACAACGAGGGTATTTACCTGCCGCCACTCCTGCATCAGCATGCCAACACCAAACAGCTTTCTGCATTACCTAGGGCAGCCTTTGTATGTAAGCTGCCTCAAAGACATTAGACGCTGGAGCTTATTTTGAATCAACAGCGCCAGGTTAGCTGCATCCTTGCGGCAGCTAAATTATTCGCGCTGAATAATCCCCGCAAAAATTGTTACCTCCTCAGAAAACATCTCAACCTAAATCATTTTTCAAGATTATTCACTGGACATTTCCGAGGTTAAAGTGGTGTCAGCTGGTGAAAAAACATTGAAGTTTTTGGTAATGACCTGTTTTTGTGTGATAAATAACCAGATTGTCTTGTAATAAAACATGCCGGTATAATTTGTGTTACCTCCTCAGAATAGCGATAGATTACAGAACAAATCTTCCAACTTGTAAAAACCAAAATAAGTCACGTAAATGATAGCATTACTTGGAAATCATGCAAGTCGTTTGCAATTTTTTTTCTTCTTCAAGCCTTTACAGTCTTCCTAGGCAATCTATAGAATGCCTGACCGGTTAGGCATTCTATAGAATACCTAGGCATTCTATAGAATGCCTGATTCTTCACATTGCCTGTAACATATATAATGGAAGATTGCCTTCTGCTAGGAAATATTAATTCAAATTTCCTCATCTTGTAACATAGGAAATACTCATTTTCATGTCATACATTAAATCAAAACAAAACATTTTGCATCTTAACACCGGCATCTTAACACCGGCATCTTAACACCGGCATCTTAACACCGGCATCTTAACACCGGCATCTTAATGCCGGCAGCCAGCGGCACCGTTGACGTTGTCGGCGGCGGAGGTGGACGGTGGACGGTGGACGGTGGACGGTGGACGGTGGACGGTGGACGGTGGACGGTGGACGGTGGACGGTGGACGGTGGACGGTGGACGGTGGACGGTGGACGGTGGACGGTGGACGGTGGACGGTGGACGGTGGACGGTGGACGGTGGACGGTGGACGGTGGACGGTGGACGGTGGACGGTGGACGGTGGACGGTGGACGGTGGACGGTGGACGGTGGACGGTGGACGGTGGACGGTGGACGGTGGACGGTGGACGGTGGACGGTGGACGGTGGACGGTGGACGGTGGACGGTGGACGGTGGACGGTGGACGGTGGACGGTGGACGGTAGACGGTGGACGGTGGACGGTGGACGGTGGACGGTGGATGGTGGATGGCGGTCGACGGTGGACGGCGGTGGCGGTGGACGGTGGACGGCGGTGGACGGTGGATGGCGGTGGATGGTGGAGAGCGGTGGAGGGCGGTGGAGGGCGGCGGAGGGCGGTGGAGGGCGGTGGACGGTGGAGGGCGGTGGAGGGCGGTGGAGGACGGTGGAGGGCGGTGGAGGGCGGTGGAGGGCGGTGGACGGTGGAGGGCGGCGGTGGTGGCGCATGTGGCCACATTAGCCTCCTCCTATTCATGAGAGGCGACCCGCCGCGGCCCGCTAGCTCGCCGGAAACGCAGGAGGCCCGGTCAGACGCGTTCGGCAGTCATTCAGTCACCAGAATGAATGGCTACGCGGCGGGAGCGGACAGCCGATAGGTTTTATGCTCCGCGTAGGTGTACAGGCGCGCTATTTGGATTCATGTGTTGGTTAATTGCTTGTAATTTGATTTGCATGAGCTAATGGTGGTGTGCTATTCAAAACTAGTGAGGATATTCAGCCCATATTCTAATATTCGATGAAAATGTGGCGTAATATCTGATAAAAATGGCATGTGATGTACTCAGCTATATGTTTCAAAATATTCATTAACACGCGCACTGGAGGGGTGGGGCGGAATCCGCCCACCCCTCCTGTTTGTTTTGTGAATATCTCCTGATTTGACCGGTGGATGTGCATCGTGTTTGGTGTGCCTGCCTAAAATTGAACGATGCGTCGTCTAAAGTATAAAAAATACAAATAGGCCTACAACTTTTTGAGTTATAGGCCATCAAAGTAAAACAAATCATAATGTCCCCAAAAATGACCGCATTGAAATGTTGAGATGCAAATGACCTGAGGTTAAATGCAACTTATATCATCCCTATTGTATCATTCGACTTTCCAACACATCATTTAAGCCCATTGTGAGGGTATATACATGCAATCACTGTGTTCCATAACAATGTCAAGCCAAGGAGCGCATAAACAAACAAATTTAGCATGTTTGACCTCATTTGACCTCATTTTATCTTAAATAATAATAATAATACTAATAATAATCTTAATAATAATAATGAAATATAATAAGATATTGACCTAGGGTCATGAAATTTGTACAAAACAGAGTTCCCCACACAACCTCCCTACAATACAAATTGCCCTCCAGTGCGTGCAATTCTCAGAGCCCTCCAGGGCACGCGTTAACTTAAGCTTTTTGAGTTAGGCTTAGATTGGATACGTGCTCACACAGAGTCCGACAGGCCAAGTACTACAGGTTGCACGTATACAAATGGACTTCTGAGCTTTTCTAACGCCTTCAGATAACCGAGAGATATTAATTGAGAAAAATGCAGCAATTTATGTTTATCAGATATAACCAGGTCGCTCTAGGGGGCATTATCAAACAGGAGCTTCTTAAATGCGTTGATTTGTCGGTTTAAAACTGATGATACATGCGTTCCGGGGGTAGGCAGGTAGACCGCTGTCAGACTTGAAATGCTTATTCATGTGTAAAAAGCTGTATGTTTTGCTTCGAAGTTGCTCGATGTGGAATAGCCAAATCTACCATTTTCCGCATGATTGTAAGCTGACAAAGCAGCGCAATGCAGCAGGATATAACCTTCGAATTTAGTTCGGTTCGTTTCAAAGCCATTCATGTCCGGAATTCTTGTCAGATTTCATAGCACAAATACGAACGTCACATATATTATGTATGACATCATCGTGAAAGGTTACGGTGTTTCATCATCAGGGCTACGTTTCGGCTGGTGGATTTTCCTTTGAATGTCACGGCAGGTGCCATTGTGCAAGGTCGTCATTACTGGTAGAATTCACAAGGGGGGCGATGGTATTTGCGTGACGTCTCGATTAGAAGTAGAACTGAATGGCTAAGCCCAGCCAACAAACGAGTCGTGGAAAGATTATACAAAGAAATACCAAATGCTTTCTGGATTTGGTCCATTTTTTTTGCATTGACATTAGCTGTTTTCCCACGAAGTAGTTATTGCGCTGAAAATATTATGAAAGTTTCTGAAAAAGTTTTTTTAAAAGTTTTGTGTATAAAAGTCTTAGTATCAAAGTATTAAGTATACAAGTCTTATAATAGTATTTCAAAGAGACGTTTTTATGACTTTATAAGACTTGTATACCTAGTACTTTATATATATAGGCCGTTCTTCACGAAGGATTATTGCGCTGAAAAGATTCTGAGAAGTTCTGTAATGTTTTAAAAAAAGTTTTGGTATATAAGTCTTAGTATATTATACATTCCAAGAAAACAACTTACTGATTTAGGCGATACTTATGAATTATTCAATAGTTATGGAAAACAATGATTGAGCTCATAAACAAGTTTATGATTACAAAATTGGCCGTTTTTTAAAGAAAATATGCGTCTAGAGTCCATTCGTTCAGTTTAGCATACGTCATACTAGTTACTATATCTGGCAGCGTCATGGATCACTGGTCGGTCTGCGCATGCGCAGTACTGAGCCAGCATAGATTCGCCGCCACTTCGATACAAGCAAAATTAAAATAGGGGGCCGGGTGGCTCAGTTGGTATTGCGTTGGACTCGGAATCCAAGGGTTCCGGGTTCGAGTCTGGCTACTGGCGCAGGTCATTCGGTCCCCGCTTGGGAGGGGGTGGTTTCCTCCCCACCCAGTCGGCATATAGCTATAGGCATGGACTACTGTGTGGACGGGGACCCCTCCCCCCCAAAAAAAATCAAAAAATCAAAATCGGAAGCTTGAGGGTATATTGTAACACCCTTCGCATTAGCGATTAAGAGACATTCGGGTAACATGTCATTGCTCGTCTGAAAGACGAGCAATGACCTGTAAAGACCTGAAAGTTCCGATTTGAATATTTCGTATTTCTTGTGCCCTCTTTGTATTTAATCTTCATCTGGGATATCTACGTGCTTTGAGGGCCCTTCCGGTCTGGCCAGGGACTCCTCTTACCTTCCGAGAAGCCCCTCTTGTGTGTCAAGGGGCCTGTTCAGAGGTCCTTCCGAACCTGGCCAGGGACCTGCCACTGGCTGCTTTGTCACCCTGCCGACATGCTCAGGTGCCCCTCCGATCTGCCCAGAGGCCCCCTCCAGTCTGGCTAGGAACTCATCCGGCATGCTCAAGGCCCTTCCGACCGGTCCAGGGACCGTTTCGGTCTAGCCAGGGCCCTCTGACCTTGTCCAGGAGCCCCCTCCGATCTGCCCAGCGACTCTTCTGGTCGGACTGCGTGCTGCAGCTTTGTCGCCCTGCCGACATGCTCAGGGGCCCTCCGCACCCTGCCGTGGGGCTCCTCCAGTGCTGGCTAAGGGGCCAATTGGGGCATGTTCAGGGGCCCTTCTTACCCCGCTAGGGGCCTTTTCGGTCTGGTCAGGGGCCCCTCCGATCTGCACATGGGCATTTTAACTTTCACAGGGCCCCTCTGGTCTGTCCAGCGCACCCGCCGCCACCCCCCCCCCCCCCTTGAGCTACGTGCCTGGTCATAAGTCAGTCATTTTTGAAGATTTCAACTTCAAATTTGGTACACATATTCACCGAAAAGTGTCCGATCATATGTATTCCGTTTTTGTTGTTGTTGATAATCATGATTTTTGTTGAAAATATTGTAAACAAAACAACATTGTATCTGGATTTCTAAAAATTTTTGAATTTCAATAAAACTCGAATTCTGAGAAAGCAGTTTTGATAGCCGAGTATCAGTCATTTGATATATGATAATTGAATTTGTCTTAAAAATTGTACTTCTGACAGCGTTTTCCGAAAACCCTTATTTTTCAAACAAAAAACGCAGAATCATCTTTTCCCGTTGGCCAACATGTGTCAAATTGATGTAAGAGAAGGTACTGAAAGTTTGGTGACGATACTTGTGTTGGTTTAGGAGATATTGCAAAATAACGGGAGGGGGAGGGCCTCTGCTTGTACCATGACCCGAGCGGCGACCGCTGATGCCTTGTCAGCTACCGCCGCCCGGCAGTAGTGTTGAGTCGGCGATGGCGTCAGCATTAACGGAGAGCCGCCGTCGAGCGTCCACCCTGTGAACCTGTGACTGTGGTCCGGTCCTCCGGACCGATGCGCAGTGGTGGGTTCGACTGATTGGTTCGCCTCTCGACCAATCGGGAGTAGCCTTATTTAGACCAATCAGGACACAAGGGGTCAGCCTCACCGCGCGGAGACAGAAATGTCTCTCAGCCCTTCTTCCGCGGACGCTCACGACACTCGGACGTGTCTCACTGTCGCTCCCGCAATATATATATAAAAACCTTCTGAGTCAAGACTATAACAACCAAACGGACGATAGCACCCGACAGTGCTACACCTTCATTGCTTTGCTGTACCGAGCCGTTCATTCAGAATACATGTAATCTGTCTCAGTAAATCTGTCCCAATGTCTCATTTACACGACGTCTGCAAACTGTGCCGCAATACTCAGGGACAAGGCGGCGCAGTATAGAACATCCCCCAAGGAAACATTC